>JAAHCF010000417.1:0-33558 GCA_038367545.1 Beauveria asiatica | reverse complement strand
GGAAGAAGAGCTTTCTGCAATTCAAACAAAAAAAAAAAAAAAAAAAAAAAAAACCAATCGAGAGTAGTTGTTTCTTTTAGTGCCCCGTGACGGCGCTGACCATCTGTCTACTTAGTCGTCTTGTCATCGGCTTTCGGCATGCCCATTCGGTTACGACTACGTTACGTGGTGTAGCTTTCTACGCTACGAAAAGTTGTCGACATCAACAGCCATGACGCCAGATATTGCTTCCCAAAATAAACCATACAAGAACAAGTCGGGTTGTCGGCACCAAAAGGGTCATGCCAAGTCGGGAGATGACCAACAAGAACAGGTCTGGAATCTCGGTAGTGGACACCAAAAGTCCTATTTACTAGAGGGCTATCATTTGTCTCCATCACGTATACGGTATATTTTCCACTCGAATTCATTTAATATACTCTTTTTGCAACAACTTATTTGTACGACCCCACGAATCCCGATGCCAGTCCAATGTTGAAAGTCGAAACTAGATTTTACATCTCCGCAGGTAGTCAACACCATCGTGTCGCCTACACACGGGCGTCTTTCTCAAAAATAAAAGGAGTGAGAGAAAAGAAGAGAAGAGTCATGTCAGAAGATATCGAATACGACACTCTAGAGATTTTGGCAAAATGTCCTGCCGAGAAGAGCAAGGCACGGCGTTGCCGTCAAAGCCGGTTAACCTGCCCGATTGGTGCTAGCAACGCTATGAGCACCAGGTTGGGCAGAGAAAAGTGTTGCTATCTCCGGATGATTAGCACCATTAGGGGAGGGAAAAAAAAAAACTAGCTATGAAAATTTGCCTTGTTGAAACTCAATTGTTTATAAATATGGATTACAAGGCAGTCAAATTAACCCAGGCTATTCGTAGCGTCAGCCAACAATCGGTCAGTCCAGCATTAGTGGGGAAACTCTAAAGCAAAAAAGGCCTTTACTCAGTAAATAGTTGAACAGAGAGAGAGAGAGAGAGGATAGAATATTCTCCATTGACTAGCCTATCGTCCGTGTTCTCGTGTATTACCCACATCGCAAGTTTACCCCAACTTGACCAACTCGTCATCAGCCCTCCCCACCAAACTCGAACCCCCCGGTATTCTTCGCCCAGTTGACGCCCGTATCATGACTAAAGTTTTGTTGATTACTTTGTTTGGTAATCAAGCCCACCTGGCGCGACGCCGTTGTAGGAAGGTGGACCACGGTGATCGTCGCCGCCGAGTTGCCGGACCATGAGCTAGCCTGGACGAGGAACCGAAACTCGCTCCTCAACTCTCCATTCAACCTTGCCGTCTCACTGTAACAAGGCAAACAGGATAGTGCCGTTGGGTGAACTCGTCTGATAACCGATACGTAAAAGATTAGAGTTGTAGTCAACCATGGGTCAGCACTCTTTGTCAAGTCACATCGAGCCATCTTCCCGAGAGTTCCTTCTCGTGTATATATATAAGTCCATCCCAAACCCGTCTTGTCCCAACCTCTGTCCTCGGCCTTTGTACCAAATTCTCAATCCAAAATCCTAACCCTTCTTTCCCACTCCCTTACCCCGTAGTCACCATGAAGACCGCCGCCGCCGCCGCTGCCCTCCTCTCCGCCGCCGCCGCCGTGCAGGCCGCCTTCACCGAGACCCTCAACGGCGTCACCTACACCGTCACGCATCTCGCCGCCGACGGCTCCGAGCTGCCCGTCGAGTTCGGCCCTGCCATTGACGCCACCTCGCGCGGCGCCCAGCGCGAGCAGCGCCGTCGCGCCCGCGCTGCCGACCACGAGAAGCGCGAGCAGACCTTTAGCAACTGGTGCGGCGCCGCCAACCTGAGCCCTCCCGGCGACGGCTCCTGGACCCGCGTCTCGGGCGCCTGGACCGTTCCCGAGATTTCCCTGCGCGCCAGCCAGAGCGACGACGACCAGCCGTCGCTCGTCCAATGGATCGGCATCGACGGCGACGGCTGCCAGTCGGGCGCTCTGATTCAAGGCGGTTCCGGCTCTCAGGTATGAGAATCCCCTTGCCACCTTCCGACATTCAAGTAAAGGAAAAAAAGAAAAAAAAAAAAAAAGACAACGGCCAAACGCTGACAAATGCACACCGCAGATTGACTCCAACGGAGAACAGGAAAACTACGCCTGGTTCGAGTTTGTCCCCGCCCCTCTCCGCACCTTTACAATGAACGTCGGCGCCGGCGACCAAATGTCCGGCCTCGTGACGGCGGACTCGCCGCGCTCCGGCAACGTCACCATCAACAACATCAGCACCGGCCAGTCGATGCACTTTTACTTTGCCGACGGCGGCGCCGGCCTCTGCGGCACGTCGGCCGAGTGGATCCTCGAGGACCTCACCTCGCTGCCCTCACGCAACCTCGAGCCCTTTGCCGACTTCCCCGACACCCACTTCACCGACTGCCAGGCGTCCACCTCCGCCGGGCAGTCGGCCGGCCCGGGCACCAACGATGTCAACCTTGCGCAAAACGGCCGTACGCTCTGCACCGGTCAAATCGCGGGCTCTAGCGTCTTCGTCCATAGCACATCTCACTAAAGAATTGGTGAGCAGCATGGCCATGGCTCCTCGAGCGCATCGTGCGCGGCTCGATTTGTTGCTACCTACATTTACTCGTGTCATTAGTTATACTTGAAAGGCAACGTATATATACATACATCAATCCGTATATACTTGAAAATTATACCGATTTGGATACATTACCAAAGTCCTTAACATGGGTGCGTATTGGTCTTTCCCATCAAGTAACAGAAGTAATCCCATGTAACTTGTGGTTCGTCGCAACGCGTATCAAGACCCACGAGGCAACCCAAAACCAACACTCAACCCACTCAGCTGCTGCCAAACTTTGTCCTCTCTAGGACATGTATAGGCCATCACTGTAAATATAAACGTTTATTGACTACGGCGCAAAGCACGCCAAAAAATACTGGTCGGTCGCAGATACCGACAAGACAAATTCTAAGGACTATAGGTCTACAACTCTTACTCATCCATAACCGACGCAAACTTGTCCGTCATCGTCTGGTGAATGGCTTCGTACTGTCAAGTTGTTAGCATTACGCCCCGATATCATGCAGAGACAGAGTGCTCACCTTCTTGCTAATAGCCTCCTGTCCCTCGCTGGGTTGCTCAAACTTGAGCTGACGCAACTGTGTCTGGAGATCGCTCGTTGCCTCGCGCACCTTGGCCCAGCTCTGGCCTTGAGAAATAACCTTTTGAGCCTCATCGTGGAACCCAACCATGAGCTTCATCATCCACTCAGTTTTCCAGATGGGGCAGAACTGATCATAATCCGAGTATCCGTTTTGCTGCAAAAAGTCTTCCTTGATGAGGCTGGCAATGTCCAGCGTAATCTTGTCAGGATCAGACAAAGCGCTCTTTCCGACGAGCTGCACGACTTGCTCCAGCTCGTCAGAATCAGTCAGGAGCTGCTTGATGCGGTCACGCAGCTTGGGGAACTCGGGGTAGTCTTTTTCGTAGAACTTGTCTAGGATACCGGTATACTTGCTGTATGAGAGACTGGTGTTAATGGACGGAAAGTGCTTACGCTGGGCAAGCTTCTTGTCCAGACCCCAAAAGACCTGAACAATACCCAGCGTTGAAGTGCAGACAGGGTCAGAGAAATCACCACCAGCGGGCGACACGGCACCGACAATGCTGACACTGCCCTTGCGGTCAGGAGAGCCGAGAGCTTGGACGCGACCAGCACGCTCATAGAAAGAAGCAAGCTTGGCACCAAGATAGGCAGGGAAACCCTGATCAGCAGGCATTTCTCCGAGACGACCAGACAATTCACGCAGGGCCTCAGCCCATCGCGATGTAGAGTCGGCCATCATGGCAACGTCGAGACCCTGGTCGCGGAAGTATTCAGCAACAGTAATTCCAGTGTAGATTGAAGCTTCGCGAGCAGCGACAGGCATGTTGGATGTGTTGGCAATGAGGGTTGTGCGCTTCATAATGGGCTCTTTGCGGCCGTCGACGTCAATGGTGAGCTCGGGAAAATCCTTTAGAACTTCAGCCATTTCGTTGCCTCGTTCACCACTGCATTCGTTAGCATATCGAATTGTATGGATCCAGAGAAAACGTACCATCCAACGTAGACAATGACATCAGAGTTGGAAAACTTGGAGACGGACTGAGAAATGACAGTCTTGCCGCAACCGAAAGCACCGGGAATAGCAATGGTACCACCCTGAACACCGGGGAAGAGAGCGTCCAGGACACGTTGACCGACGATGAAAGGCTCTTCGGCGACGAGCTTCTCGGTAGAGGGTCTAGGGACACGGACCGGCCACGAGTGCATCATGGGGTATTCAGTCTTCTTGCCGTCGAATTCGACCTCGAGAATGTTTTCGGCGACAGTGTACTTGCCCTTGGAGGCAATTTTGGTAATGATACCGCGCGCGCGAGGAGGGAGGAGAACCTTGTGAACGGAAATGAAGGAGTTTTCGAAAACGGTACCCCAGACGTCACCTCCTGTAATGTGGTCGCCAACCTTCTTTGTGGGGGTGAACTCCCACTGCTTCTGACGATCGAGGGCGGGAACGGAGATACCGCGAGGAATGTAGATGCCCTTGGAAGCCTCGGCGATGCCGGCCAGAGGACGCTGGATACCATCGTAGATGCCGTTTAGCAGACCGGGGCCGAGCTCGACGGAAAGAGGCTTGCCGGTGCGAAAGACGGGGTCGCCGACAGTGACACCAGCTATGCTTGTTAGTCCGCGATTGACCGCATTTTTGAACCAGAATTCATACCGGTTTCCTCGTATACTTGAATGGTTGCCTGGTCGGCGTTGATTCGAATGACCTCACCCGCGAGGTTATCGTGGCCAACATTGACCTGCGGCCGTTAGTGGGGTAGCTCAGGTAACGGTTGGAACTGTGTGGGCTCACCAATTCGTACATGGCAACACCGAGCATGTCTTCGGCGACAACGACGGGCCTTAGGATGAGTTAGTGATTGTTTGAAGGGGCGCAGCGGGCGCTTTCGAGAGGTATGACGAACCCAGAGATGGAGTAAATCTTGCCTAGTCAATGGTTAGTTCTGAGAGCTTTTGGCGAGCGGCGGCGCGAGAGTGACGCACCGTGAGACTCGGCTTTCTTGCCGTCATTTTTCGCTTTCTAGAAGCAGACTGATTAGTTTCCGAGTCGCAGTGGGGCGAGAAGCTCAATGTCGTGACAGCATGTTGGACAAGTGGCTCGCTCCGAGGCTGGGGAGGAGGTCGTACCGGAGCCATCGTGGATGATGCCGGCACGTGGGCGGCGTCAGGCTCGTTTGCGGAGGAGTCGGGGGAGGCAGCGGATGAGGGAGGAGGAGAGACCCTTGATGATGGGGCGGGCGGCGTTGAACGAGGATGTGGTGATGATGGTGGAGAGTTTGGCAGAGGAACGTCGAGAGCTGCAGCAAAGGCGGCCAGCCTGGGGTGCTGAGGTGGGGCCGATGATGTAGCGGTCGTAGCGGATGAAGCTGCCGTGCTCGAGGTGGTTTTGCTGCCAAAATCGCCTGGAGCGACCGTCTTTTGGCTGGTTTCTGGGGCTAGTGGTGGGCTGCCCAGAAAGAAGCCTGCAATGGACAATGGAGACTGCAATGGCGTACGAAAAGGGCTCGACAACGGCGACGGCAACGATTCCTTGGGTTTGTTTTCGGCTTCGTTTTTCGCCCGTACCAGATCCAGGAGTGACGAGCGACTCCTGAGCCGCGGCCTGAGTCCAACTTGCATATAAGATGAGCGGGCTGGAGCTTGATGCTAAGGTTGCAAGGCCACAAGGTCGCTCGCTACCTTAGATAAGTCCGCGTCTCCGTACCTTGCTAGGCAGATGGCTCGTCGAAGCAGCTACCAAAAAGAACAAATCATTCGTAGCTCGTCCGCGTCGATTGTGCAGTACTTGCTTATACAAAATCACCATCCAGGCCACAATGACATGTAATGGAGGAAGTGACGCCACTTGATCGATAATTGTCGGAGAGAAGACAGGTCAAGCTAGGGCCATTCCTCTGAGGTGGGCCAAAGCCACTGCTACGGTGTACAGCTGGGCAATGCAGGTCTCATACGCACCTGACAGAGTCGATACACTGCAATTTCGGGTAGCGATTGATGAATGTGCCGTTGAGCGGCAAGGCAGGCCATCAGCACAATGAAGTCATGTTTTCCTTTTGGGACCGAGTGTAGCCACAGGAACGCACCGAGCTAGCCGCAGAGTAGCAAGGGCCAGGCTACAGTAAATACATGGTCACTAGCGAAGATGTACAGATAAACTGCTGGGTGAAAGTCTTCAATTTGTTCGCATTACATCGAGCACGGGTAGGAAATACGATGTTGAATAGCTCATAAATAGAATGCGCGTGGACATTTAGGCGCGTGCACCGCAACAGAACCACGAGATGTATGGCCGCGGAAAAGGGGAAAAGAAAAACCGACCCAGTTCGGCCCGAAATCAAAGAGACGGTGCGCCAATGGTCTTGGAAGTTGTAAATTCAACTACGGAATATCGTCAACCACAACATCAGCCTGTTACGCGGCGCTGGTTTGCGATGCTCAAAATTTTCAAGCTGGGGCACGCGACGATCCAGCCAAGCAACAAGTCGTTGCTGCGCTTGACAGCCCATGTATCTCCTTCGCCTTGTTTCCAATGTATCATCGTTGGCCTTCATTTGTCCTTCTTCACGTCGTTCCGCCAGGGATCGGCCGCAATGAAAGAGAGAAAAGACTTTTGTCTGCGTGACAAACAGTAGGGTTGCAAAAATTCCTTTCCCGGATAAATCCAGAAAAGAGTGGTCTGTTATAGTTTTCAACTAGCAAAATTCCTCTCTCAGCTTATCGCTTCACGGAGAAGGAAAACGCCCGTGCACTGGGATGGAGAAGAAAGGAAGAAAAAAGATTCAATCTGGCGACGGCGACGCGAGACTTTATAGTCATCAGTACAAACGGCGACCGGCTGCCTGAGGCGACAAGCATGGGCCAAGCGCGAAATTGTGAGTCGTCCCAATTAGGCATGGTGCCACTTGCACTTGCGGTCATAGCTGCAGGTGCCTGGACGGCTGTGAGCTAGCGCAGTGCTGCCTAGCGCCTACTTGTCGCAGCAGCTGTCGCAGTTTTTGTGTCTGCACATTGGAAAGACATAAATATTGGCAATTTTTTAGTAAAGGTAAATCTTTCGATCTCTGTCGAGGCCTCTATGGCCAGGTCAAACCTTGGCAATATTATTCACTGACGCGTTCCAAGTCACCACCTTTCATTGACCCGTTTGCAAGTCACCGCCGAGCGTAGGCCGACTGCAGATCGGCTGGCAGCTGCCGAGCCAGAGCCCACCCACCCATATCATCACACAGCTGCGCCGTTTGCCATCTCCTACACGTTGATATGCGTCTTTTCACAACCGCCACACCACGAGCCAATTTCCGTTGAGACCAGCCATGCGATTCACACGCGCATACTCGAGCCTCAGCGGCGCCATTCCGCCCGCCAAGGCCAAGTACGTGCCCTCGGCCGGCACCTACCCGAGGGGCTTCCAGGCCTCGGGCGTCTTTGTCGGCGTCAAGCCCGGCAACACGAGCAAGCCCGACCTGGCCCTCGTCACCTCGGACAGGCCAGCCGCTGCCGCCGCCGTCTTCACCAAGAATAAGTTTCAGGCCGCCCCCGTCAGCTTCAGCCGCAAGCTCCTCCAGACCAAGGGCAATGCCGGCCTGCGCAGCGTCATTGTCAACTCGGGCAACGCCAACGCCGTCACCGGCATCGGAGGCCTCGAGGACGCGGCTAGTATGGCGCAGACGACGGATCAGCGCGTAGGAGCCGAAGACTCGACTATTGTCATGAGCACTGGTGTCATCGGGCAGAGGTATGCGTGTGAATTTTCCAACCTGGCGTTTCATGGCTAATTGGAGCAGACTTCCCATTCAAAAAATTATAGACCATATTCCCGTCGCGTGCCACCAGGCTGGCGACTCACACAAGCACTGGCTCAGCTGTGCCAAGGCCATCTGCACGACAGACACATTCCCCAAGCTCCTGTCTCGCACTTTTGAGCTTCCCTCTTCGCCCGGGATTGAGTACCGCATCGCTGGCATGACCAAGGGAGCCGGCATGCTGGCCCCCAATATGGCCACGCTGCTCACCATTCTCGCCACCGATGCCCCCGTTGCGCCCGCCATCATGACTCCTCTACTACGTCACGCCGTCGACCGCTCCTTCAACTCCATAACCGTCGACGGTGACACGTCGACCAACGACACCGTGGCTCTGCTAGCCAATGGTGCCGCGGGTGGCGCCGAGGTGTCCTCGGAGCAGTCGGCCGACTACGATGCTTTCCGCACTGTGCTGACCGACTTCTCCGCTGACCTCGCAAAGTACATTGTGCGCGACGGCGAGGGCGCGACCAAGTTTGTCACGATTCGCGTGGTGGATGCCGCGACCGAGGATGGAGCTCGCCAGGTTGCCCGCTCCATTGCCCTCTCGCCCCTCGTCAAGACAGCCCTTTACGGCAAAGACGCCAACTGGGGACGCATCCTGTGCGCAGCCGGCTACGCCCTCATCACACCCCCCACCCATGCGCCAAAGGAAGCCGAAGACATTTCTCCAGAGAAGACGAATGTCTCGTTTATTCCTACAGATGGATCAGCGGAGCTCAAACTGCTGGTGAATGGCGAGCCAGAGCAGGTTGACGAGGCTCGTGCCAGTGAGATTCTGGAAATGGAGGACTTGGAGATTCTTGTCCGACTAGGAACCGGTGACAAGAGCACAACGCACTGGACCTGTGACTTTAGCCACGACTATGTCACGATCAATGGCGACTACCGCACGTAAACTGCTAGAGCACACTGGCGTTTTGGGCATCAATAGCAATTTTCGACATTGAAAAGAATAAAAGTCTCTGGATTATATTTTCAAGTCGATAATTTTGATTCTATTGCTTAGTTTCGAGTCTCAACCTCGTATAGACTGTGACGTGATGAATCTACGCCGCCCAATGAACCCCTCCGCCAACGCCACACTGCACTTCAGCTCCCAGAGTTCAATCGTACAGTACTCAAAACAGCCATCCCTTTTCCAGGTCAAACGACTTGGCGCCAGCCTTTGCGCCCATGTCATCAAAAATCTCCTTGAGCTTCTCCAGCGCCTCCTTATTGACCGTCAGGCTGCCGAGCACGGCGGCGCTCGCCGACGCGCCGCAGTCGTCGTGCGCATTGCTGCCCGGTTCGGCGCGCCTGGTGCGCCTGCGCAGGCTGAGGCCCGGCTTTGGCTTGTAGCAGTTGTTCTCGGCGCGGCCGCCGCGCAGCATGCAAATCTCGAGGCGGGCGCACTCGCCGGCGCAGGGCTGGTGCTTCCAGCCGCGGCTCTTGCGCTGCATGTACTGGCCGAGGGCGGCCTCGTCGGCGGCAAAGGCGACGGTGACGTTGTGCCAGAACGCGGGCGTGAGCTCCGCGGCGGGGTCCGTCAGCGGCGGGCGCACCAGCGGGCCGTAGACTTCCTTGGCGGCGTAGTACCGCGTCCACGTGGGGCCGGCGGTCTGGTAGTCGGGACGCGTCATGTCGGCGGCGTACTGCACCGAGTCGAGCACGGCAAAGGTGTCCGGGTCGACCGAGTAGACGCGAAAGGCGGGCATGCCCGAGGTGGGCGTCAGCGACGGGGCAATGTAGGACATGACGCGGGCGGCCGTGAAGTCGCGATCCTTGTAGTTGCTGTAGTGCAGCTGGAATTGGTCGACGTGCGTGTGGCCAAAGAACATGGCGGCAATGGTGTCGGCGTAGCGGTTGACGATCTTGTCAAAGGTGTGGGAACCGTCTCGCAGCGCGTCCATGTCGCCCATGGGCATGTGACCCAGGATGTAGGCGCGGTCGCCGGCCTTTTCGGCCTCGTCGAGCTGCTTTACGAGCCACTTAAACTGCCCGTTGGGGTCCAGTTCCGGACTGTCGCGGTATACTTCAAAGTTGTGGCGGTAGTACAGGTTGGTGTTGATGGAGATGATGCGTAGCTTGCCATTGGGGTATTTGGCAGAGTAGGCCCCAATCTCGGAAATGTCATGGCGTGTGCTGTCACCAGTCCACTTGGTCCAGTAGCCGGCGAGCAGTTCGTACACCCATTTGGCTCTGGTGCGCTTGTTGGCGTATTTGGTGGAGGGAAAGAGATTGACTGGGGACATTTCATGGTTACCAACGGTGCCGTACACGGTGTTGAGGTTGCCGTCCATGATAGACATGGCATGGTTAACTAGGTGTGTCAGTTTGGTGCATGTTATAACAGGAGTCTACGACTCACTATCGTGAATGGTGGAATCCTTGGTCGTGTTCCAAATCGTGTGATCGGGGATATCACCGGTGAAGAGCGTAAATGCAGCATCCGGAGCAATTTCCTGGATAGCCTTGTACATACTCTGCTCGAGATCGACGGGGGTGTCGCACTTGTGGTCTCCAAAAGGACCGGCTGGATTTTTAGTCGTGCCAGGAGCATCTTTCTTTGTGTACGCGCTGTCTGTTTGTAAGTCTAATGGAATACTCTTGTGGGATGCTACACTCACCGACAGCAAATGGGCTTGCTGCATTGGGTATTGGATCCCGGAGTATAATGATGATCAATGTGAATGTCGGAAAAGTGCACAACTTGAATCGGCTTCTTCCCGCTGGGGGGCGGGCGGCCGCTTGTCAGGTTGTCTGGCTTCGGGGGAAACTGAAGTGATAGTTTGAGCGAACTGGGCAAGCCACAGAGACCCAGAATGGCGCTGCAGAACAGCTGAGAGGTTCGGCCGTACAAGCTCAGCCCCCAAACGAGTCTCGCAAGGGTCGGGCCTTCGAGTTCCATGATGCCGTCACACACGTCGGGATCTTCGATCTAGATGTGGTCAGTGGGTGTGAAATCAGGCTCAAGCTTGGCCGTGTATTTGGCAGGAGGCTTACCTTGCTAAATTTGCAAATGATCTTTGCGGTATTGACAAAGGCGCCCTCGCCGAAAAAAGCGATGCCTTTCAGCAACCCCAATATGCCCTGTGCTGTTTGTTAGTCCAAGCTCATGCGTAGAAAAGCAAGCCCTTTACCTGGCAGGCGGAACAAGTCGCCACTCCCTTGATTTCATCCCAGAAACCACTGCCAAGACCGGGCGTATTCAGAGAGTGCGTCAAAGCCGTCATGTCAGCGCGGGATGCCAGGTGACCTTGTCCTTGAGCCGCCGTGATGATCGGGGCCGCAGCGCCGAGCAGCGAGACCACATGACCGACGCGCATCTTGTTTTGGCGGAGCAAACTTTTGCGGCAGTGTTTCTCCAGGCAGCGAAGGTAAAGAGAAGAGAGGGAGAAAAGTTGTTCTCTTTTTTGGAGTGAAAATAAAGTTGGCTTAAGCCGGCGCGGCCTACTTATAACGGTCTTGTCGCGTGACGGGAACTAGGCTTCCGGCCGCCAACAAAGACAGTATGGCAGCCACCAAATGCTATTTGCAGGCTCGACCTTGACCGGCGGTCGCATCGCCAATAGACTCATGCAAACCACAGGGCCAAGTGACCGAAAAGGGCAGCTCTGAGATGGGGCTACCGTGTGCGTGGCTACCGTGTGAAAAAGGAAGCCGGATGCTGGAGCTGACGGCCCAGACATTTGTGGTTTGGCTGCGGATGCACCCACGGGCCTCCACCACCCACCACCGGCAATCCACTCAACACTGCCAGCTTTCCCATAGTTATACCGCGCTGTAATTTCGACGATTGACCACCCTTTTTTTCAGTCTCCAGATATTTATCGTACTCGGTGGAAATCGACCGTACGAGCACCCGTGCCCTGGGCAACACCCACCGTAACTGATCGGCTACACAGGTGCAGAAAGAGTGGGTGTGGTCTCTGTCACACGGCAAAAGTGGTGGGCCACATGGAGCTATCAGGCGCTCTTTTGCCCTATCCCTTTGACTGTGGAGGAGGAGCAAGCAGGTCACGAGATCCATAGGGAAGAGAGACTAGGAATACCAGACAGCACATATTATTATTAATTTGCCTGCGAAGGAAGTCAAGTTTAGTACTCGCCTGCGCCACAGTACTTCTAATACTATAGGCTATTTTCTGTGCCTCTAAAAGTATCGCGTTTTTCAAGGTACCTGGTTGGACAGAACCCCTGCAAGTTACCTGCTTGCCCCTCCTCCACAGTCAAAGGGATAGTATCACAGTCTCCAACACCCCTGAACCATAATATCCGCGTCATCTATAGGGACTTATTAATTTCTATTACATATTCTTGACTTACACGGCGCAGCATGTAGTAACTACATTGGGTACGATAGGCACGCGGATTACTGGCAATGGTTCAAGTTTACAGCTGTATCAAAGTCCGTGGTCCTGGTGATGCCACGTCCATCGTAAGCATATGGCAAACATGCGAAAACCAATCGTGCCCATCACTCTAGGGCTTCAGCCTCGTGGACCAGCCGCTTCAGGCGGCGTTGTTCACGCTTCTCATCCGCCTTGGCGTGCAGCCTTTCTTTGAGTTCGCGCATATTGTTGGCGGGGATAATGTCAGGATCATAAGCTGACACTGCTATCCATTTACCGCCTTGCGGATGCTCGACGCCGTTCACACGTTGCAGAAATTCTTCAAGAACCCTAAGGCTAGGCAGACAGACCCATCCGTATCGATGTCTGCTTTGCTTGGCAGTACCAACTGCAACTGGATTATATTCCGCAAAGGTCTCAAGTAAACTCTGGGGGGCGAGAATATCCCCTGTCGAGCTCTTGACTCTTGCAGTGTATGGGTAAAGCTCTTTCGGATTTGGCCGCGCGCCACTCCAGAGCTTCCGATCCTCGGGGTTATTAGAAGGCTGTGCTCGACGCTTGCGGGATAGTATATTGGCGTTGCGGTCGGAAGTCGCAATCTGCAATTGTTGGTAGTCGTCTCTTGTTGAAAGGTAGCACAAGACAGCAGCTGCACGGACCGTATCCGTCGCTGCGTTATGTCTACCATTCAAACTATGCAAGTCTTTCGAGTCAAGGCCAAATCCGCAAGCTTTAAGAGTCTCGCTCAAGCCTGGCTTATCCACACGGCTCGCACGTCGTGATAGCTCTTGGATGTCCAACCAGGATGTGAAGTAGTTTGTTAATCTCGTGTATATAGTTGAGATCAACTGGAACTCGAATTGGAGGTCGAAACCGACGAAAATAATTTGTCCGCTGGCAGATGCCATCTTTTCCCGATAAGAGTCGATGAGACCAATGACGTGTTGCTCGACGTCAATACAGGATACGCGATGCTCTTGGCCGAATCTGTGCGCTTCGACCTTTTTCGGCCTTTCCATTCCGATGATCTGAATTCGATGCGTTTCAATGCCATATTCTTGGGCAAATTCGGCCAATGTTGTCGGCAAGGCTGTGGCATTTCTGCGATCAGGTACCCGTAGCATAGATATACCAATCTCGGCCGCCTTGGCATTATCTTCAGCCCAAGGCTCAGCGTCGAAGATTACGAAAATGGCGTTGTCGGCTATACGATTCACTTCGTCGATGCTGCAAACGCAGGCATCGTACAGATGACGCCAGTGCGAGACCTTGAACCCCTTAGGGGCGTTGCGATACCTCATTTTTTTTTTCGGAAGAAAGATCGGAGCGTAAGCGTCTAAAAGACCAGGGCGTGAACGTCTGCGCGTGATACTCGGTGGTTGTGTAGGTCGTAGGATCTGCAAAGGATAGGCTGGAGTACTTTTGCGTAGAATAGAGAGGGATGGAGATGCTGCTGCATATAAAAGGATGTGAAAAGTTGTCGCACTGGGTGCTGAGGCGCGCTGCGGAGGGAAAGGGGTTTCTGGGTCGTGTGTTTGGCGGAGGAGAGTACAGATCTTTCATCAGGCATCCTTGGAAAAGGAAAGTTTTGTGGCTGCGGAGTGTATTCGTAGCCACAGGTAGCAAAGAAGAAAAATACATCAGGCGAGGGTTTTCAGGCTTCACGCCTGCAGAGGCACAGCTGTGGAGGGACTCGAGCCCACGAGGCCGAAGCCATCGCACCCTGAATAACTACGACCTGATGACCACTGCAGGACACAGCTATTATTGCGAACGGGTGCACCTTTTTTCGTACATAACGGGAACAGTAGAAATGAGGTTGTCATGGAAGGAGTGGTATGGATTAGTGTTGTACAGTGCTCCGCAGTGGAGACGGAAATCTGTGTCTAGCAAGTACACTACGGAGTATTACCCCTGTTTTTGTGTGCCGGCCCACTGTGGAGACTGCAAAGTCTCTACTAATATTAGCTACGATACGGGGTATAAGTAACTTAATAGGGATTCTAGTAATCCTAGCTATCTAGCCTATTACTTAATTAAAATAAAATATAAATAAGAATTATAATATCTAACTATAAGTAAATATCTTTTATCCCTTTAACTGTGGAGGAGGAGCAAGCAGGTCACGAGACCTATAGGGAAGAGAGACCAGGAAGTACTAGATAGCATATATTAATTTGCCTGCGAAGGAAGTTAAGCCTGGTACTCGCCTGCGCCACAGTACCTCTGATACAGGCTATTTTCTATGCCGCTAAAAGTATCGCGTTTTTTAAGGTACCTGGTTAGACGGAATCCCTACAAGTTACCTGCTTACTCCTCCTCCACAGTTAAAGGGATAAAAAGAGATTTTATTATATATTTATCTAGAATATATAATATATTATAAAAAAATCTAAGTAAAGTATCTTTTACCCGCTTTTCTTGTTTCTACAGTACTTAATTAGTTACTAGTCCCGAGCTAAGTGGATGCTAGTATAAAAAAACAGGGTGATAGTGTACACGTGCCACGCACCCACCGCTCCCAATAGCGGGTGCGTGGCACGTGTAGGCTCGTAAGGGCGTACGGCCTTAGCACGGGCGATAGCCGTGAGCTTATATCAAAGGACGAAAAAAAAGGTACGAGCCATGTACAGTGGGTCGTAAGTAATTCCGCTTACGACCCTAAATTCCATTAAAATACCTACTTTTTAAGCTAAAATATAAATATAATATACTTATAAATTAATTATATAATAAATATATAAAATAAAAAAAAATAAAAAAAATATTATATATAATTTATTTAAACTCTTATATAATTATATAAATTAATAAAGATTTAATAAAATTAAAAAATAATAATAAAAGTAATTTTTATTAGTAATTTTTTTTTTAGGTTTTATTTAAATATAATAATTTATTAAAACTTTTAGAAATTTTATAAAAAATAAATCTATATACTTTTACTATTAAAGAATTTAATTATAATTATAAAAAATTATTTTAAGTACTAGTTCTTTTTATATACTTAGTTTAAAAGTATATATTTTAGTCGGGTTTAGGACTATAAGCGGAATTATCTAGATGTACTGTAATTGATTCGGTTAGTCTTTTCTTCTCTTGCCTTTTCCTCAGCGAACCGCCGACTTTCCAATTACTGCTTGTTAGTTAGCCTGCGCAGCGACGTCTGACGATACGATGGCTATGGCCAATTTGTACTGTTGGCGGATCGGAGCTAATGGGTCACGGCCAAATGAGCACTACCAAATCCAAAATTCTCTTCTTTTTCTAGTTGAAACTATTCATCATCCTCCTCAAATCCCCGTGTAGAAGCCTACGAAACTGGGCATGCTACAGGTTCACAAAATAGTCGCGGATGGCGCCGTATTTCGGCGTACCGACACCCGTGACGGGATCCCATCCGGGCACGGCAGAGAAGCCACCGATGGTTTCGCAATTGTAGCCGACCCTGGTAAACTGGTCCCCCTCTGTGATGTCATTGTAGAAGCCGCCCTTTTCCAACAGCTTGTATAAAGCGGGGTTGATGAAGCCGAGCGAGGGTTTGCCAGCCTTGAGGCGCTCTTCGTTGATGAGGTTGAACATGGACGCAACAATGGGAGTAGCCATGGATGTCCCGGAACCGCTGCTGTACTCGCCTCGGTAGATGGTGTATCCATTTTCACTGGTTGCGCTAATGTCGGGAAAGCCGCGGCCGCCACGATTGTATATGCCGTGGCCGGAATCGGGCACTTTGCCGTCCGTAATGTTGTAAAACTCGTAACTTGGGGCGTGTTTGGAGAAATAGCTATAGATTGAAAGTTGGTTCATGTTTGACGTCGGGTTTCGGGAACATCATGTTTGAGTTTTCTGCGATTTGGAGAGTCTTTTGTGCTTACTTTGACACGGCAGTCTTCTGCCAAGCTGGCACGGGGAAGATGTTGCTGAAGCCGCCGCCACTGGCATAACCCTTGGCGGCAGTCTCGTTGTCGCCAATTTTTCTGCCTTCGGGCAGCAAAGTGCCCCCCACGCCCGTGATGTAGGGGCACGTGCAGACGCCGTTTGGAACGAAAATGTCGTGTCTCGAGCCGTAGCATTGGTTGCCGTCTTGAGCGCCCGTGTCGCTGCTGGACACGAAGACACTCGTACCAGCCAGGCCAAGTTTCATCCATTCTGTGCATTGGCGCTTGGGATCTTGTCAGCTTCTCGGTGTCTTTCTGTCTTGAGGGGGGGGGGGGGGCTCTAGTTTTGTTAATACCTTGTGGAAGCTGACCAAACTTGGGTCTTCGCGGACGCCCCAGGATATGGAAAGGACATGAGGGATGGCCAACTTGTTGCACTGCTTGCCACTGCCCTCATCGCCATTATCCTTACAAAACGGTCCAGAAAAGGCATCGAGAAAGTCGTTGAAGACGTAGTTAAAGTTGGTGGTGTTGCTGTACGAGTACTTGACCTGGTAGTTTAGGATCTTCTGTGGGTAGATGAGTGGCTGCGCAATTTGCATGTCCAGGTCCGCTTCAATGCCAGCATCCTTCTGCGGTACAGGCCCTATTCCTCCATTAATGCTCACAGTCTCAGGCCCGAAGCCCTGAGGAATGTCCAGCTTCATATCGCGATAGAATTGATCAATGTCTTCTTGACTGTGGGACATGTCTTGAGTCTCAAACACACCCAGGGCGTTGCTCTTGTCCTTGAGAGTAGCGACAGGAATGCCGTATAAAGCCCTGATGCACTTTGGAGTTATATTCTTATCGCACGTTTCCAAGGAGTCTATGACAAGGTTGTCAGTTGGTTGCTAAGATGTTGTGTAAAAAGCCTCTGTAGGCCCTTCTTGAAGACTCACCTGGGTCTACAGTGACATTGCTCTGCAATTTCTTCATAAAAACGGCAGGTCTCGGTATCTGGGTGAATGATGTAGCCGGCAGAATGAAATCGACCAAAGGCGAGATGTTTTTCGGCAGGCTATAAGACTCAGTGCCTAGATAGACACCTTTCGAGCTTCTGCTGGTGTATTCGTGATACTGAGTTTGTAGCAGCTGTCCCAGTTCGCCAACTGTTGTATTGAAATGGATCCAGGTCCTCGAAGGTGAAATCTGGATAGAGCCAGACGGTACGCCGGATGCAATGAGCCACTGACGCACGCTGTCGATTGTTTCGTTGCTCGAGGCGAAGAGGTTTGTGATCTCATCGGGAGAGAGATGCTGCCCAAACTTTGGCGAGTCTGGATCAGATCTGCGGATATGTCAGTCGCAAGACTCTCTACTTTGCCAAGTATGTAGCTACATACAGCTCGTGTATCAAGGTCTCGGCGCTCTCAACATTGTTCTGTTTGAGAGCGATTCGGGCATCGACAGGGGCTGAGGCATCGCCCTCTCGGGTTCTAGAGAATTCCGATGGCACGTTTTGGCGCTGCTCGTGGATCTCAAAGTTGCTCCATGCTGCTGCAAAGCATACATGTATAAAGCCACTCGCGACGACCGAGCTGAGCTTCATGATGAGATGGTTATTCTTTAGCTCGCGGCACGCGAATTATCCAGCATGACCAGGCCTGAAACTAGTCTCCTTCAAGGGAAGCGGAGAGTAGTTCTCTTTATAGTCGCCATCGTTGGGGAACAAACAGTCGGTTGCAGGCGTCCCGGCCTCATGCCTCACATATCAGCCCGACTGAACTGTACGCATATCCGGTTTTTTTTTAAGTTGTCAAACGCAGATTCGTAATACCGCATCGCTTCCTGTTCCAAACAGACCTTGTAAAATAGGTTTTAGAGCCTCAGCGAGAGCTACCCACATAAACAGTTCATTTTCTCGTATTGTCTCGATAGCGCCGATGCTACATCGGATAACAAGGCCCTTTTTTAACAAACCAAGAGTCGTACTTGGGCTATTCTTCTCCATCAGCTCCCCTTATCTCGGTACGTGCAGGGATCATGGCGTGCAATTTTTACTAATCGCTTGCCCTATTGCATCAGAGGGCAAGACGTGTTACGAACGGCGTGGACGGTTTCGGCAGGTCAGTCGGGTCCGCGAACTAAAGCTCGGACACCAAAGTTCCATAACAACTAGTAATTTCCGTATTTCGCAACAGATTAGTGACTTCAACGGTGGGTTATTCGGCTTTCGCGGGCGGACAAATGTGGAGAGGGGGGAGGCTGGCCTCACGCAACCGTTCAAGCGGTGCTCGTGTGCTTACTAGGTTCATCGTGAAAGTGCTGTGTCCATGCTCAGTATTGTTCCGACACTGCTGATGGCGAATAAAGAGAGACCAATTAAGACGCAAAACAACAGAAAACAAAGCATCCAATTGAACCAACGAGAGAATGCTTCTCGAATGTCGAGCCCTCTTCCCCTCGGCTCTATCAAGCCTTGTTTTGTAAAGGACGGGGAACCACATTCTTTGATCGCCTCCAGCCCGAACAAGCGAAAGGATCATTCAGTAACATCCGGCCGTCACCTTTACCTGACACTCAGTGCCAACCTCGCCTAGTACTCGCATGCCTCGGGTTTGTCTTTTGATGAATGCGCCTAAGCGTGTGTAAGTAAGCGATCTGGGTAAGAAAAGGCGGCTTGCACTGCGACTCTCCGAGAGTTGAGAACACCACTTCTGCAAGAATCGGAAACCTTGATCAAGTAACATAATCAGTTCGCTTTTGTATCTGGGCCCGCGTGTAGCTGTTCGACAATACAGGGCATCAACTAGTGTGGAGAAATACAAAATAATGTACACATATCATTATACAAAACAACAAGTACCAGCGCGTCCCTTTTCGGCCAATGCAAGTGCTTCATCTTACCATGCGCTTCCCGACATCCGCTAGTTACGGCGACGTTCTCGGGTCCCGCTCCCAGGCCACGCGGATGCCCGCCTCCTCCTCCTCCTTCATGCGCTCCGCGCGGTACGACGCGCCGCTCTTGCTGAGAGCGGGCAGGCTGCCCTCGAACATGCGATGCCACGACGCCGCGCGCTCGGCCGCGTCAATGTCAAGAATCTTCTTGCGGCGTGTCTTGACCTGCTTGTAGAGCCGCTGGGCGCGATCGTCGCTCATCTCTCGCACGGCGTACTGCACCTCCCAATCGCTGTTGGGACCTAGGCGCTCTGGACGGGGAACAAACTTGCCGTCCACCTTGTTGCGGATGGTGAGGTAGAGGCCGAGTAGCTCCTTCGACGACTCATTTTTCGGTGTGTCCTGGCTCGTTGCGGTGACGTCGGCGTCGGCGTCAACCTCCGAGTCCTCTGAGTCGACAGTTTCGTCCGCAGCGGGCTTTTCAGATAGGCCGGCAAATATCCGCTGGAAATCGTTGAGATTGGCCGTGTTTTCGTCAATGCCCTCGGTCACGCGCAAGATTAAATCCTTCAGTGGCGTCTCATCGCCGGTTTGACCATCGATTGGCTCTTCCTCAGACGCGCTCTGCAACTCTTTGCTCTCTTGCGAGTGTGCTGTCAGGGCAGCCACTAAATCATCAATGTGTTTCGTGCTTTCGACTTCTGTTTTGCCTTCCAATAGACCACCGTGAGTCAACGCATCTTGAACAGCGTCCCGTACAGAACGTATACCCAGCGATTCACTATCCACTGCCTCGCTGACGCGGTCCATCACTTCCTGCCATGCTATTTCGTTTTGAGACTCCTGATCCATATCGTCCTCCTCGGCAGATTCCGATTCTTCAGCATTTTCACTCTCATCTGCGGCGGTAGCTTCAGCATCAACAGCTTCGGTAGCGGCAGTTCCAGCAGCGTCATTCTCAGCAGCGCCAATCTCAGCAGCCATTTCCTGGCTACTGAGCTCGTCAATCTCCTCCTTCAGTTTGTCCACAGATGCCTTCTTGAAATCTTGGATTCTTTGCATCTCCTCATCAGTAACAGGCTCCACAAAGAAGTATGTCATGGGGTCATTCGTTGGTCGAGTTTCTACATGAACCCTCAATGATCTCGCAGGAAATTTCTTCGTAGCTCTTTCTAATAGATCATTCAACATTGATAGACTGGCTTTGAACTCTTGGTCGCCTAGCGTTGTATCCGACTGCCCATGAATAGCATGATCCATTTCTGGGAGAGAGATATACTGGAAACCAAAGATTCTCTGCGTGTTGTGGTATGCGACAAAAATGCCATCCATACGCCCCATGCGTACTTGAAGGGAGTATTTCAGAAATGCAGATCGAATCAAGTCGTAGTACTCTCTTTCAAAGGATTCCCACTGGCCGAATTGCTTTCGAATTTCGTAGCCGACACCCTTTTCATGCCCCTGAACATCCATTCGAACGGTCACAACGGCTCTTGTCTTGAGGTCAAAAACGCCAGTGCCGGGCAATCTCGGGTCGTGAGCATCCAGTTGCGATCGCATCATAAAATCGCCAAATGTAGTATAGTGATATGCCTCGTCTGCGTTCTTTTCCTCCTCGGTCAATTCGTGGGATTTTGTCTTTCTGTACTTTTCGTATTCTTCTTTCGGAAGCGTGAGTAGCTTTTCCATAGATTTTCCAAGTGTGCTCAGTATATTCTCGTGATCGTATTCTTTATCGGAATCGATAGAGTACGCTCCGTCATTGTACTTTATAAACGCGGCAACCGGGCCTCTGGTCAACATGGTGAAGTTGTGAGACTCCGGGGTCCACCCTCTTGACAAGTGATCGAGATTTGGAGATCGCCAAGCTGAGATGAGGAAATGAAGGTGAGAGAGAATAGCCGTCATGCTCGACGTGGAACCACTGTATTTTTTGCCGTGCTGCTTGGCGAGATCGTTGAGCTTGTTATCCTTAGATGAAGTAACATATTCCTTGAGAGCATCGTAATCGAACTCGTCCACTGGCATGATGGACGCGAGGTACGGATCGAAATTATAAACGTTTGTTCGGGCATCTTGCATTCGATATACGCCGCCATTGAAGAGTACGCGGTCGAGGCCGTAGCTCAGCTTTGGAATCTCGCGTGTCTCTTGATCAATTGGTTTCAACTCCAAAGCTTTGGTAGTTATGACTTCGAATTCGACCAATTCCTTCGTCTTCTTGACACTCTTCTTTACTGACTTGGCGGATTTGGCAGTTTTCGCAGGTTTGACAGGTTTGGCAGTTTTCGCAGCTCTGGCGGGTTTCGATGGCTTGGAGGACTTGGATGTCTTAGAAGACTTGCTAGACTTGGCGGGTTTGCTGGACTTTGACGCAGATTTTGACGGTGAATTGGGTGTTTGCTCGGCCTCGGGTTCTAGAGATTCTGAAGGCGATGTCGTAGATTCCTCTGTCGACAGCGCCAGGGTATGTCGTAGTGTTTCTTTGAGACTGGACCAGGAGCCAAAAGCCGTTCCCTCTTTACCGGTGACCGGCACTTCGGCAGCGTTCTTTTCCGATGTTGTCGCATTGCGTGGCTGCGAAGTGGCGAAGAGCGCGACGCGTCCTGGAGAGAGCCATGAACCCAGACACACTGGCCTGCTTGCAAAGCGCACTTGGCCAGCCGCCCGGCATCTTGCACGATGCATTGCGATGCGAATCCTAGTTCTCGCCAAGTTGTTGTTTAGGAACTGCAGAGCTCAGTCTCGACTGGCGCAAATTTCCAGCACTTTCACGGAGCTTATCGATATCGACTTTCCCCCTGTCGCATTTGATGATTTTGGGCGGCTGGTATTGGGCGACGATGGAGTGGAGATTCAAGGCAGCTAGTGATTGGCCTGGCGGCCCGGCTCCGCCAAATCCACGTAGTCCTGTCTCATTAGCGTCAAGCATGCTACTAGAGCTGCATCCGACGACACTCTGCCATAAGTCATAACACCTGGCTTTTGTCTATTGCATCATGGGTGCCAGTGACTCCAAGATTGTATTCAAGCGGGGGATATTTCGGCTTTCCGAGGAGCGAAATATCCCAGCTGATGACGAATACTGGACTTCGGTATGTCGACTCGTTCAGCTGCGTGGCTTAGCACCTAGTTAACCAAGAGGACAGTTTTGGGAGCTTCCGGAGTCTTCAGAGGATGTATTCAGCCTTTTCTCCCCCGCCGATATTCGAAGAAGTCGCGACCAAGCCCTGGAGAACATCGAAACTCTTATACTCGCCTTGACGTCTCGTCTCTTCGTTCTCCGCCATCACCCGTCCTTTCCAGACAATGAGCTGGCACCCGAGAGAGAAGCGCTCAACTGCGTTCGGGTCTTGACCCGTGTACTACCCTATCTCTATGAAAAAGAATCCCTTCACCCATGGGAGGAGCAGTTTTTTTGGGGAAGCCGCAAGAGGAGAACCCGCCAGGGTGCCATCGCAAACGAAGTGCTGTTTGACGAATCGAGAGACGACAAGGAAGAGACAGAAGGCAACAAAACGCATTTTGAAGACGCAAAGCCACTCGCCGAGGAGCTCCTTGATACCTTGGTTGATATGCTATTCTTCTCCGAATTCACTATACCCAAACAGCAACCCGGTCGACCAAAGGTGACATATGCGATATGGCAGAGTGGCGTGGGCTGCAACACTGCAGTACCAACGACAAAAGAGTTCGAGAGCAACAGATGCGAGCTATTGAGGTTGATCTTGGCTCTTGCAGGTCGCGGTCTATATATGAGTAGCCCGACATTGACGCAAAGTGGAGTGCGAACTCTGACACACCTATGCACGAACCCAGATAAGCAGGTTGTGCTCTCGCTGCTCTGCTCTTTATTGAACACGGTAGGTAACCTGTGCACCACTTCAAAGACTTTGCTAACACGTGAAAGACGCTCAAATATCACCCTGCAAGCTGGCGGGTGCCCTATAACTCGCTTATCATCCGCGATACCAAGCAGTTGCTCGTGACCCAGTCACTGCACTTGCTGCTGGCGACGCTCGTCTATGCTGTACCAGAACACGTTGGTGCGTCTTCCAGAAAGAATCACTATCGCCATTTCCTCGGACGCCTGCATCGCCCCCAAGATTTTCAGTTTATAGTGGATGGCGTTTCGCGGATCCTCACGCAGCCCCTACAAGACAAAACCTCGTATCTTCCCGGAACTCACGCGTCAATAAATTTGTCAGCAGAGATGCTGATGTTGTTCTGGGAAATGATACAATGCAACAAACGATTCCGCGCGTTTGTCATTGATACGGACAGAGCGCACGACTTCATCGTCTTGACGCTTTTTTATGCCATCGAGTACAAAAACGATCCGGCCAAGCAAGGCATTGTCCGTATGTGCGCATTTTTGCTACAGACAATGAGCGTTGAAAAGAACTTTGGCCTTCATTTGAACAAAAAGTTTGTCGGCCAAGAAAGTCTCCCGCCTGGTATCAGAATCAACTCATTTGACGGTTCCTATACCGACTTCCTCATACACTCTATATACACCCTCATCACTACAAGTCAAGGCGGACTGACTGCGATATATCCGGCGCTTCTCGCAATCATCAACAACATTGCCCCATATGTTGAGAACCTAGGCGCGTCAGGTAGCTCCCAACTCATGCACCTGTTTGTTCTCATGTCTTCCCCATCATTTCTTCTAGCCAATGAAACCAACCATCCTCTTCTGCGATCTATACTAGAGTCCATCAGCACAATCATCGAGCACAAGTATAAGGAAAACCCTCAACTTGTGGCGGCCATCATCAAAAACAAGAAGCCAATAGAGAGCTTGAGAACATTTACGCTCGAGAGCGGCCTGCAAGAAATAGAGCGAAGAAATCGACGACGCAAGGACACAAGCGGAGATGGGGATACCACTGGCTTTGCATCTCGACGAACATCGGCCGATAGCTTGGAACCTGCAAGAAACCCGGTTGTAGGCCAAGCACACACCCTGGAGGAAGTCGTAGAGGACAATGCATTTGCCGTTGGCGATGACGATGACGATGATAGCGATGATGAGCCGCAAGCAACTCCTGCTGCGTCCACTACCAGTGAGAATCAATCGCAAACATCCTCGATACCAAACGCCGACGACTCTGTACCCGTGCAGCTACGCGGCATGTCAGAGAAGGCTAGAGGCAAGATGCCGGCTGGTCTGAGGTCCTTTTCCCGACAAAACAGCACGACAAGTCTGGGTGCTTATTCTGCGGCTGGGCAGAGTGCCAGTGGCACCTTTGAGCCATCAGCATACTGGATAGAAAGCTGGCTTCCGGAACTGCCTTTGCACACGTTTCTCACTCTTATCCAGCAAGTAACGAGTCTCCTGCCGCGGAAGGCCGGCCAGGACATGTTCTCTGCTGAAAATATGCAACGTATGCGGGAAATCGACCTTGTCGGTGTCGAGGCATCGCCAATCAAGGTACAGTCCTTTGAATGGTCACCGCTATCACTAGGCTGGTACGAGTCAATGCTCTGGGGCATCGTCTATGCAAGTGAGATGCAGATTGCAAAGGGGACGTCTGGCATATGGACGGGAACAGCTGTCAAGCTGTTCCGTATTCAAGAAACCGCGCCGACTGGTCCATCACTGTCCTCGCCCCGAGGCGCGGTCGATGCTGTCGGCAGCAATATTGTCTCCCGGATTGGGCAGATCAATCTGCGAGGCGGTGCAAGTAGTGCAAGTGGTGCAGCAGGTAGCAATGCGCCGCAGTCTGGGAGCAGTTGAGCATAATGACACTGTTTATCTAGTTTCACAGTGTGTACTTCATTATCGGCGTTATGTGCAGCCAGTCTCTTGTCGCAAATTGAGAATAGCATAGTCAGGGAGGTAGCCTTGTTTAATCGACGCTTTGTTTAAGTGGCAATTCCAGCAGTTTTGATGGCACAACCCTGAGTCATACTTGATGCTATGAATACGAATGCTCTTTTTTTAATTCCCGTTTCTTCGCCACCGATTACTTTTCTAAACTCAAGTGGTATTCTTTCTAACCAACAGTGCCCAGAACTATTGGTGGATGCGGGGTGCAGCTCGGCAGGACGACAGTGGAACAACCCGCGCTAAATTTAGGCAAGGCAACACCCCAAACCCCAACCACCGCGTTTGAGCTCCAATCATTGTCACCATTCTTTGCGATCCACCACAAGTATAGACGCAGCGAGAAGACGTGCAGCGAGACGTACTCGATTCGTGAGCTGGTTTCGGAGGAACATGCGAGCGGCAGTGCCAACACCCTCGTGACAGCTGCGACACGACCCCTGACAACACCCATCCACGCCCATCATGTCGAATCGATACGCAGCGCCGCCGGGCCGCGGCGCAAACGGGTACGGCAACTTTGGCAGGCCCGAAGAGGAATACGACTCGTACGGTGGTGATCCCAGACAGAACGGCCGAGGCGAACGATACAATTCGCCGTCGTCGCAAGGCCCCCCTCCACCGCGAGGCGAGCGCGGCGAGAGGGTCGGCAGCAGCGGTGGTGGCCCGCCGTCGGTGGTGCGTAGCATGCCCTCACGGCAGCGGATGACGCAGTCGACGGCGGACCGGCAGATTACGCAGGTGCTGGAGCATATCCGGGTCGAGTGGCCGTCGCTGTGCAGCGAGGACTGCGTCCCCGTGCAGCTGGCGCTGCAGCTGCTCGACGCGAGCTCCGTGGGCCGCGCGCACGACTACCGCAGGTTCCAGGACACACATGCTTACCTTCAGGACTCTCTCAAGAACACGGTGCACGAGCATCACCAGGGCTTCAACTCGTCCATCGGCACCTTTCACAAGATTCAGAGCAGCATCCAGGGCTCGCAGCGACGGGTGCGCGCTCTCAAGGAGTCGCTGGCCAACGCCACGTCCAGCCTGTGCTCGACCGATCCCGGGCTCAGAAAACTCTCCGAGACGTCCGCGACGTATGATGACCTGCTGCAGACGCTCAACGAGCTAGATGACTTGCGGGCGGTGCCTGATCAGCTCGAGGCGCGCATATCAGAGAAGCGGTTCCTGGCGGCGGTAGATGTGCTGCAGAATGCGCTGAGGAAGCTCCGACGGCCGGAACTCGACGACATTGGTGCGCTCAATGACCTGCGGAGCTATTTGGTGAACCAGGAAACGGCGCTCATGGAAATCTTGGTGGAAGAATTGCACGAGCACCTCTATCTCAAGTCGCCCTATTGTCAAGAGCGCTGGCAAAGTCTTTTCAAGACACAGGGCGCTTTTACGGATGAATTCACGGATACAGACTCGATTTTACCATTCCACAGCATCCTGGAAAGCATGGATATTGAAAGGGCAGTGACGGAGGATCCCATGAAGAACCCCGAGGCCGATACTTTTTACTACATTGCCGTGCTGGTTGAAGCGCTAAACAAGCTTGGCCGACTGCAAAATGCCGTCGAATCGCTGAAGCAGCGAATGCCTGTTGAGCTTTTCGCCATTGCCACCGAGACCAACAACGAAGTCGATCAGCGCCACCCCAGCTCACTGCGAGGAGGAACAACAAAACCAGAGGGACTCAACATCTACAACTCTCGTGAGACACAGATGCGCGCCGAAGTTATTCATGACCTGCTATGGAGTCTCTTTGCCAAATTTGAAGCTATCGGTGAAGGCCACCGCGTTTTCCACGAGTCGATCAAGGCCTTGATCCGGCGTGAAGGAGCAGGCAACAACAGTGCGCTGCTGGGAAGCTTCAAGGAGCTCTGGAATCTGTATCAAAACGAGATTAGGTCACTGTTGCGTAATTACGTCACAACTGATGCAGACGTGTTCCAGTTTGACTCACCAAACCCGGGGGGGTCGCTCAACAACAAAAAAGACTCGACGCGCGAACACCTCTTCAAATTCGCCGAGATTGATGCCAAGTCGATCGACATAAGCACCGAGTATGACGCTCTGGAAGGCATTGTGCAGGCCACTGTGCCCGGACTGACTGGCAATGATCGCAAGCACGGTGTGGACAAACGGCGGGATAGGCTGGGCCTTGATGAAGCAGGTGCACGCCGACACACTTTCGGCGGCTATTCGAGCGAAAGCAAGCTTCTGGGCACTCACAAACCCTTGGTCGAGCCTAGCGTCTTCAACATGAGTCTGCTTCTACCACCTACACTCCTCTTCCTGCAACGACTTCGTACGATTGTACCGCCGGGCTCTGACCTTGCGACAAGTACACTTACGACGTTTCTGGATAACTTTCTGGTTAATGTCTTTCAGCCGCAGCTGGACGAGACGCTCACCAAGCTAAGTGACAGCATCCTGGCAGAGATGGATTCGTTTGCGCAAGATGCAAACTGGGGCCAACACTCGAAATTGCCCATCTTCAAGGGAACCACGTCATTTTTCCAAATCGTCACGGCGTTTTGCAGAATGCTGGGCACAATTCCGCCTGATCAGGCTCTCAGCTCGCTGCTAGTAACACAAATGATGCGATATTATGAGCGATGTTTTGACTGGTACAAGCTGCTCGTGACCAAAACACAGGAGCATACAAACGACGCTAGCAATTTACGTGCGTCGGCACGATTCGCAGTGCAGCCTGGCGAGATCCACGAAGTCATGAAACAGATGTGGCTATCGGAGGAAGAAGACAAGGCGCTGGGCGAAAAGGAGATTCATCTGTTGATCGAGCACACTAACGAGACGCGGCTGGAGCTAAATGATATTATACAAGATAGAGAGACGATTACGTCGCTGTGTCTGCTTTATACGAGTATGAAGTGGCTGGCGACGAGGATTATGGGCCTACGACACATCACCGCGCACGAGACGGACTCTTCACGTCAGAACATGACGCGACAGGCAAACAGACGCTGGACGTTGATGAACGATGCCCATAAAGCGGCGAACGAGGCCGGCCCCGTTGTGCTACCACTCACCGTGGACACTGTGCAGTATGTCCCTGCCATGAATGAAACGATGCCACGTGGGAAATGCTAATTATGCGCACAGGACGTTTGACAATATAGTGTCGTCGTACGAAGAGCTGGCGGGAACAGCGCTGCTGACGCTGCACATGGAAGTGCGGTGCCGCATCGTGCACTCGCTGCGTAACGTGCTGTCGCCCGACGTGGCGCCTTATTTGCTGGAGCAGGAGGTGCGAGAGCCGGACCCGGCCATTTTGAGCCTAAACCTAGAGCTGGTCACTTTTGACGAAACGATTGCGCGGTACCTGCGAGCCAAGGAGGTGTCGTTTCTGCGGACGGGGCTGGGTTTGCTCACCAACGCGTACCTGGTAGGCAACGCGGGTATGGCGTCGCCCATCAACGCCAAGGGCAGCAGGCGGATGCAGCTCAATATTTTGGTGCTGCAGCAGAACCTCAAGAATGTCGAGCAGGGCGTAGACCTGGCGCGGGCGGCCAACTACTACGCGCTTCTGGATCGCGGGGCAGAGGCGGTGCTGGAGAAGGCGCAGGTGGACAGGGACAAGAAGATGGGAGAGGAGGCGGGCGCGGCGCAGGCGAGCAACACGTTTACGTACGAGGAGCTCAGGGTGCTGCTGGAGCTGTGCTACAGCGAGCAGGTGGCGAGCCCGGATAGGGGACTGGCAGCGGCGGCGAAGAGGCAGCTGGCGGATAAGCTACAAGAGTTTAGCGAGAAGGCGTGAGGGCAGGACGGGATGCCGGCTTGTGTAAGCGCGGGCTATATCGATTTGGCTTGTGGTGCGACTACGGTTCTTGCCGCGTCGTCTTTGACAGTGTATGTTTTATTTTTCAGTTTTGTAACTTTATCAAGGAGCAATTAATATTAAAGGCTGATGTGAATGTGAGAACCGGTTCAACTCCTTTTCTACTGTTTTCAGCCCGACATGCGACTGATGCTGTGTCGCTCATTGTCCCATTGATGATATCGAGGTGACCCTGGTCCGTCTCATCTAAGATGAAACACGGCATAAGGCGTAGGAGGGAGCCACTCCACAACGCACATGGTTTCTGTGAGCTGACGATCCTTTTTTTTTAATTTTTAGTTTTTTTTTTTTTTAATGTCGAGTTGCATCGTGCCTCAGTTGCCACTGGCCAGACGGCAAACGCTCCTGTCCTGAATCAGGCGTCTCTCAGGGCGAATTGTGGAGGCAGAGGAAGCGGGTAGCCAGGACCAAGAAAGCTGAAAAAAAAGGGGACCATGACTACGGATTAGCTAGAAGCAGATTCGATTATAAAATAAATCCTTGTTGGTTTTTCCTTTTTGTGACCTTGGGTCTGGTTGACATTCCGGATGCCCCAGTGCCTCTGATCAGTTGTTTATGCACGGGGAGATGTGATTTATGCACGATGCATAGAGTGGGCAGCTGTCAAAGGACGCCATTAAGTCCACAAGGAAGACGATGAAATGCCTCCACGCCTCCTTGTTTATCATCTGAATATTTTGTCAACGGGCTGCAATTACAAAAAAAAAGATTTCGGATCATGAACCAATCCCTAGCTGTTTCAGAGTTGAAATTGGGGGATGACTAATAAGGCTCGGCCACGGTCGGTTGGTTATAACGTTTTTTGGCGGCGCAGAAATCCCATGTATCCTCGCAGCCAAGGAACAGGAACGTGTGGCGGCGGGTTCTGCTGCAGCCTGACGATGGCGGAGGTCCTTTACCCCTCTTGGGGCCCAGGGCAACAGCAGTGTGGCTTGTAGGCTTGCAGTCATGTTTTGAAGAGGATAAAAACAGGAAAGAAAAGGAAAAACAGGCTGGCAGGCTGTCATGACGAAGGAGGGAGGGATGGAGCACGCCGGATAGGTTGGTTGGACAGTATTTAGCACCGCCTTGCAAGGCAGCGCGAGTTGGCTACGAGATGGCCGGCCCTCGGTCATCCATGTAATAGATTGTTTACGAGGACGGGTCTCATCTCTTGGCAGGGCTATTTTTCTCGCTCAATGGAGAAGATGTTGTGTTTTGTCCGGCCTTCTTTCTTATTAAAAGAGTCAGAGAAGAGGAAAGAACAAAAAAAGGTACATGCAATATCCGCAGTGGAGGCAGCAGGCTCGAGGTACCAGACAGACCCCCACACCATCACCCACTGTAGTTGGGTGGCTCCTCCAGTTAGAGGCTGCTAAAAGAACCCGACTGGGGCTCTTTTTTTTTTAGTTGGTGGCTCCCCAGCGGAGGTTCAGCGGGCAAAGCGCCAGGGGGCCACAGCGCCTTGTCCATGAGGCAGCCAAGTTGAGAGTGCATGACGAACGACAGATACTTGATTCAGCACCAAATTTGGTAGTGCAACAAAGTACCTTCCAGATCAGAACGAAAAAGCTGGGATATTAAAATGGGCTGGAAAATCATCCACAGATAAAAGATACTTCTGTCCACACAGCAGCTCCACCTTGATGCAAGTATCCCCCTAAATATCGGCTGTGATCTCCCGTCCTCCAATCCTCATCCTCATCCATCTTGGTGCTTCCCCTGGTGCCTCCCCTGGCGCGCCAACCACTTGCTGCCGCCTTTCGCTTCTCCCATCTGGGCTGCTGCCTTTTTACTTGTGCCATTTATCCCCCCAAGGCCGACTTTTGCGTCTGTCCTTCACTCTTTTCTTTTTTAGTGTCTTGCTCTTTGTCTTTGCGCCGCTCCGCACGCCAACAGCACACTTTTCGCTGCGCAACGCACAACCCGCCTGGCCTGCGCCCAGGGCACCTCGTTGCACCTCCTCCCTCTCAGCTCTCGCCCCCTTTGTCCGCCCATATAGCGGCATCGAGCCACGGGCCCTTGATCCTGTCTTATCTCGTCATTGACAGGATCGCCGCTGCCTCCTTTCGTTGATATTCTGCAACTGCCCGGGCCTTGGCTGGAACCGGTTCACAAAATCCTTCTGCCTCTGTCTCAACTTTTGGCCGTCGTTTCCACGCCGCACACCGCATAGCTCTCGCCCAATTGTGAAGCGACCGCGACAAAGGCTTTCAGTACACATCTACACACCCCTTGCGATCACCCGGCGACCTTGACGCGCATCCGGCCTTTGTCTCTTTGGTCACTTATTCTAAATCATTGCAAAACACACCGTTTGACATCGACAACCACTTTCGCCGCGCCTTGGTCATCACCACTCCGCCCAACATGGCGAACTCGTATGCACCCCTTGTCCCCCCTTGCAATGCGCGCAAGTCGTCAATCTCTGCTGGTATCGACTGCTAATCACATGGTTAATAGATTCAGTGCCGCCTTGAAGTCTTTCTGGCACACCATGACAACCTACGACAGACGTAAGCGACCTAAGATGACCACAAACACGCTGCGACTGCTAACCGCCAACCCCTCGGCAAACAGATTCCTCATTTGACTCCCCACAACGAACCGGTCGTCACGTTCCCCTCCGCGACAGCAGATCCGGCATGCTCACCGGCGTCGCCACTGCCTCGGATTCACGCGCCGACGTTTCCAACCCCTACTTTGACGAAGGTGTCTCCACCCGCTACGAAGGCCATGGCGGCTCTTCTACTCCCAACAGCTCTTACTCCCCCGGTCTCCGCTCCTCCGTCGCCAAACAGGCCAACGCCGACGGCTTCGAGGTTCAGGGTCAGGGAGATGTTCAGATGCAGGCTTTTTCCGACGGACTGCCCCCGCCTCCCCCCGTTCAACATTCGTGGCACCGCATAGACACCTGGGCCGAGGAAAACTATTTCGAGCTCTTTGACCAACTCGGCGAGGGCTGCACCATCAACGACCTCAACGACCTCGAACACCAGCTCGATTGTTCCCTCCCCCAGGATGTTCGTGACTCTCTCATGGTCCATGACGGTCAAGAACGCGGCGGCACACCCACCGGTATCATCTTTAGCGGCATGCTCATGGACGCCGAGGAGATTGTTCAGGAGTGGGAGACTTGGAGACGCGTCAACGAGCAGTACTTGTTGGACGCTGCCAATAACCGCCCTCCTCCTCGCCGCTCAAGCCAGGATAATGGCGAGAGCTCCTCACACCAAAGACCCCCGTCATCTTCCTCCAATCCCGATGCCTGGCAAGAGAGCCTGCTTCAAAAGCAGGATTGTGTTCCCGCCAATAGTATTCGAAAGGCCTACGCACATTCTGGTTGGATCCCCCTTGTTCGCGATTGGGGTGGTAACAACTTGGCTGTCGATCTTTCCCCAGGTCCTGCTGGCCGTTGGGGTCAGATCATTCTCTTTGGCCGCGACTACGACACCAAGTACGTTGTGGCCCGCTCTTGGGGCGCCTTTCTAGCTCTGGTCGCCGATGATCTCAACTCGGGCAAGTGGTACGTCGACGAGGATACCAACGAGCTCAAGTTGCGTGAATTCAAGGAGACTCGCATTGAGCCATCATACTTTAACATTTTGCGATGGCGCATGGATCAAAAATACGGCCGCCGGGCCGCCGGCGCCGGCAAGAGGAGGTCTATGGCGTCTCCCAAGGCCGCATCACCCCTGGGCAGTCGCTCCGGCTCACCCTATACCAGCCCCGTCGACGGTCCCAATGGCGACGCCCGCGGCCGCTCCATGCAGCGCCTCAAGGGTTCGTCGCCTCTGACCAGCCCCGGACGCCGCGGATTCGGAAAACCCCCGCCTCTAAGTAGGGTAACGGAGGAGATGGTGATGCCTATCCTGGCCGACGCTGAGATTGAACCCAGCACGCTCGTCGAAGTGGACGAAGACGCCGACTCGCTCCGAAGCAGCCAGGACCCCAAAAGCCCCATCAGCGCCGCCACGACACCGCTCGCCGCCCGACGCGAATCCGACCTGCTCCGAGACAAGGAAAACGAGCCCCCCAAGGCCAACGGCAAGCAACCCGAGGTTGCCGACGGCGCCATGAAGACGATTGATATTTAAAGTGTATACAAGCAGCATATTGGGAGGGGGGCTTGAACAATACGATTGCATGACTTGAAGGTATCGCGAGGCCGAGACACATGTCTCTGGCCCGATGTTTAATACCAACTGTTCTTTCTTGGCGTTTACGGTGTCGCTGACTTGCCCGGGGGGTAATTCGAGACCTCTCTTTTATTCTATTAGTATTACATCTAGTATACTGGCCTTGCAAGACTGGGCAGGCCATGCAGGAAGGATTTGCACGCAAGGGGTGATTATTATTTATCCGTGGTGGACACTAGGCTGAGGTCTTCCAGGACTGCCGAATTTGTATCATATGGACGGTGGCCCATGTTTGACCCGCCTGTAAAATATATATGATGTTGCATTGCTCTCTTGACGTGTGGTGTGCCTAAGGCTGTGAGTACGGCTGCCAAGCATATATGGTGACTTGTAGCAAAAAGCAAGCCCCTGATCTCTAAAATTGGCTGATCCATCTCATGCATGTATATTTACATGGTCATTTTCCATGCAACAGGTTCTGCTGGGCCAAGCATCTGGTGGAACCCGGGCGGCTATTCCGCGCGTCCGATTTGCGTACCCATCGTGGTCGAAACGTGGGGTGTACATACAGGCGTATGTACACGCGCACGCTAATGCGGGACATGTTGGTTTAGTTTCAGTCACACGTACTGTAATCTTTATATTCAAGGTAAAAACAAAAGGAGGGAGAAGGTCTTTATTTTGTGAGCGTTTTCTTTTTTTTTTTTTCTTTTTTTTTTCTTTTTTTTTTTTTTGGTAAAATGAAAAATATGCTTTATGATGGGGGGTTTT
>JAAHCF010000416.1:0-33629 GCA_038367545.1 Beauveria asiatica | reverse complement strand
AAAAAAAAAAAAAAAAAAAAAAAAAAAAAAAAAGAGGTTGCAGTGCTGTCCTTCGTGCTAGTAGCCTGGACGAGGTGCGGCGTGCCTAGGCCGCTGGGCGGAGGTTAACCGGGGGCGCGGCGGACCAGGCTTTACGAGTAAGGAAGGAGGGGCACGCCCGCCGTTGGGGCGCTTCTTCCCTGCCAATTTTACTGTGGGTACCATACTTTTGTCCCCAGTTGCCAGCCCCAGTCAGGTACCCAGCTGCCAGCTAGGTATGCACCTAGGTACGAGTACGTACACGTACTCCGTACGTACATACGTATGGGGCTCTGGGTATCGCTGCGACAAGAGCAAATGGCGATTGACTGAGAGAACTGACGGGCCGACAGCAACAAACGGAGGTAGATATTGAGACAGGGACTTCTTCCTTCACCAAAACACCATACCTGACATAACCAGATTGGCCATCATCATCGCCACTTCATCCATCACCATCGCCATTTTATCCAGCACCACCAACGCAATCATTATCACCATCATCGCCATCGCCACCACCCTCACCTCGCTCCTCGGCAAAATTGATGCACACCAATCCGACCCCCCGAATGAATGCCCCCTCCCCCCTCCAATGCCAATGCTGCCTGCATGGGTAGAGTTCGGATTGGATGGCCTCTCTTTTAAATCAGCCCACTCTCCATACATTCATCCAGGACCGTTTCCACCTGCACCTGCACATGCGCATCGCACACACACCCTGGCCTGGCCCATCTCCCACCGCCCGCCATTCCACATCGATGTACGGATTATGTACATCACGCTGCGCCGCCTCTCGGCTCGGCATTGATTGTATCACCAGGTACCCATACTTGCCATAACTAGTTGCTATTTACTCGTACCTAACTCAGTCTACACATAGCTCACCAGCCTGCGGCCCTGCACCAACACATGCTAACTACGGAGTAACCTGTCAGCGTACCTGCCAGTCCCTCACCATGGCCCCTTCATCAGATAAACCGACCGGTCGGTGAATGCCTCTTGGCTTCGAGTTGTGCTGCGACGCCCCCGCTAGTTTCGATCCCCCACAACGGAGCTTTCCTCTGTATCGCCCATTGGACTCCTTCGTTAGTCGCTATTTACCGTCTCAAGTCTTGCTCAGCATGGATTCCTCGTCCTCATCTTCCTCGCCGCATGCCAAGTCACGCATCGTCTTCATTTCTTGACACGAATATGTCCCCTCTCGCTGCCCGTTGGCTTGCGCCCGCTCATCTCGCATAGTTCTTGTTGCCCTCATCATCTGCTTGTTGCGCGTTCCGGAGCACCAGCCAAGTTCTGGCTTCACGTCTGACAAGAAAAAGATTCCAGTCCGTCGAGATCCACGCCTATAACAGAACCTGGTTTGGGCCACATCTCCGACCCTTTTTTTTTCTTCATAGTCCATCGAGCTACGGATACACGCCGCCCTTGATTGCAGCCCAATGTGCACAGACAGGGCTCGCTCTGCCGGTTCTTGAGTTCAAGAGCCACCAATCTATCCTTTCGCCCGCACGCCCAGTTGCATTCGGTCTGATCTTTAACTAAGCTGCGGACGGCTTGTGACATTCATCCCGCATACTACTCCAGCCACTAACAAGTTGAGCCAAGCCTGAAGCCAGGCACCACCTTTCACACACGCGCCTCAACCTGAGCGCTCAAACCATTCTGACACTGCATCCATCTCTCTACGGAGCCCTGCTGCGCACAACTACTCAAGAGTCAAGCGTCAAGACTGCGACGGGGCCCGCCCGGTTCCGCTCACTCATGTCAAACTCGTCGTTGGTCCTCAAAATAAGCAGCGGTTATTTTTCCTCTTGCCTTGACCGCGCACGCTGGACCACTTCACGCTTTCTGTGCGTGACTTGTGGCCAAGGGTTCTTTTGTCTGTATGACAAGGAACGAGCCCACCTCGCGCCTCCCGACACCCTCGACCATAACGGTATATTTGGTCTATGCATGCAATACAGCCACCCCCCTCAGAAAAGCTTTTCATTCGACCCCTGTCTTGGAGCCTGTACCCACACCTCTCGACATCTGTTACTTGCAGTCTTGCATTTTTTCCTTGATGCTTACAGCCAATCCGGTCCACCCTCGCCAGGCGCGGCTTGCATTGGGCTTGCCTTGCGACACTGCTAGCTTCATGTCTGCTGCTTTTTGGTCCATTGGCAATTGACACCGTGCTCATGACTGCCAACATGCTACATGTCTGTCTGCGAGTCGACCATTGCGGCCGTTGCAGAAGGATGTCTGCCACCCATTCCTTCTAGTCCCCTGTACACGAACTCGTCCAGCAACTAGTCGCTTCAACTATAGTACCCTCACACCAAAGCTCTTAACTATGGTCAACAAGCATCGCAACGTGTCTGCACGTACACATTCTCTTCTCGTTGCTATCCAGACACCCTTATTAAAGCTAGTAGCTTTACGCATCTGGCTAATGAAGCCGGTTGGCGGCCGGCGATACATGCACTCATCTGCACGCTGGCCCCAGTTTCTCCCACTCACACTCAACTATACCCTCCAAGTACCATGGCTGCTGGTACATGATTTGGTGCCAATCGCGCCTCGTATGGGGACTCTGGGGAGTTGTCTTGGAGTTGCAAGGTCCGTATCGACTCTCTAGCTGCCCACAGTTGCCTGGTTGCATAACCTGGCCAAATTGTCGCGTTCGCAAGCTCTTCGGCCCCCGTTGACAAGGCGCGGCCGCACCGTCTTTGAGGGTCAGCATGGGGCCGTAGAATCTCATGTGCATCTAGTCAAGAAATGCCATCGATAGGCTCCCATACCCACCCGGCCTGGCAACTTGGCGGCGGGCTTCCGAGCTTTGAGACTTGATAGACTCAGGACACACACCACACCACACACACACCATGGGGATCCTCTCTCTGCTGTCCTCACTCCTCGGCATCAACTCTGTATAATGAGCTCTTCCCCCATTAATATTCATGCCAGGAATCTCCACAAAGGCGAAGCCTCGAGTCGTTTATATATCATCCCTGTGACGGCGCTATAAACGTCAGATCTTATGTGCTTCACTACGAGACCTCTCTTGGTGAATACATCAACTTTGAACTAATTCACGACACTTTCGCGACACCTTATTTCCAGCGTTCATGCCTCTGATGCCATCATCTAATCAGTGTAGCAAATTGGCATAAATCGAAATTAAAAGGATCTACATTATATGTGAGCGTTGGCGCAAATCGACATTCTGCTCATCTCCAGTTCCCGTCATTTTCGAGACGGCGGCGAAACACGCCCCTGCTCAGCGCATCGCTACACACCATTTACTGTCCATTTGCCCAGCAATCTGCTTTGAAGCGGCCACCAACAACCATTGTGTTGTGATTTTGCTTCGGAGATTTTCAAGTTTCGGATTTTTGACAAGCACGACCTCGCTACGGGCCCTCCATCATCAGACATCTCAGCCAAGCCGGCGCTTCTGCCAGCCCTGCTGCCCTCGCGCGGCTGCATTACCGTTACCAATCAGTTTATTAACAACCACTATCCCCCATTATCCTTGCCCGATACCCACTGCGAGCAAGGCAGGCCAAGGGTAGCCGGGTCTCTTTTTCTCTTCTCTCTTCCATTCTTCTCCCCGAGTTGAGAAAGAGATTTACTTGACTGGTCTTCTCTTGCCTTTCTTCGAGCTTGCATTCTTCCTTTTCCGCTCTTGATAGAATTCGGCTCTCTTCTCTTCTCCCCCAAGTCGCCCATCTCGTGGGCGCCATATCGAACATTATTTCCATCTACAGACCGGCGACCGTTCAGGGCGGATCGCTCTGGAGGGATCCATGCATCAAGACCACGCTGGCGGATAACTATCGACATACTTACAATGTGGACTACTCTGGTCAGCTCTCTCCGTCTGCTGACCAGAGGCAAGTTCACGCCACATATGACACGTCCGCCTTCTCCGATACACAGCGGCAGCATGGCCAGGAACACCACCAACAGCACCAACAGCACCATCATCCTAACCCTTATCAAAGAGACGTCATAGACTCTAGTATCCCTCGAATCCAAACAGACTCGAACACAGACGCTGCTGCCTCACACCACCAGCAGGTTCTAGCACAACCACAAACATCCCCGCACGGCTCCTCGCAGCTTCTCTTCAGTCCAGCCATGGGACCACCTCGAGGAGACCGTATGGGCAACCCATTCGGAGCACACGGGTCTTTAATCAACCCTCTTTATCCGAACATGTCACCTTCTAATCCGCGTCACTCGCCACCATCTCCACATCAAGGAAGCAGCTCAGGGAAAAGACCACGACCTGAAGATTTCGACATGGCCTCGGCAGGTATGCAAGAGCTACAGCATACGGGTCTTGCTGGCATGGTGACGACGCCAATGGGAGGAAGCTATTCTTCAGGCAGTGGGATGGCAGGCACGCCACCGTTGCCCATGACACATCACCACCACCTGCCAGACATGGGACCACCCTCGAAAATGATGCGAAGAGACGAGTCGGGGCAACTATCCGCTGCGAGCATGGTTGGACAGGAGGGAATGCCGATGCCAGCGCCAAGGCCCCGGGGACCAAAACTCAAGTTTACGGCCGAGGATGACCAGTTGCTGATTCTGCTTAAGGAGCAAAAGAATCTGACGTGGAAGCAAATCGCCGACTTCTTCCCTGGACGCTCTTCCGGAACTCTACAAGTACGATATTGCACAAAGCTCAAGGCGAAAACGACCTTGTGGACAGATGACATGGTACGTTTCCATTAATTTACCGCTGGCGAGACTGGTACGGATTGCTAATGGACCCAAAACAGGATCAAAAACTTCGCAACGCACTACAAGATTATGAAAATGAGAGATGGAGAATCATCGCTCACAAAGTAGGAACTGGATTTACACCCGCAGCGTGTCGCGAGCGAGCCGCCCAAATCGGTATTGGCGACGAAGAGTACCAACCGCCCATGTCGCCCGAACCTGGACCTTCCGAGAGCGGTATTATCATGTATCCTAATGAAAACCGCCACTTGCCCTTCCCAGAGAAGCATCACCAGGGCATGCCGGAACAATGACATCAATGGCGGAGTTGGGCCGAAATTCTCATTACTACACTTGGAGGCAGAATAACTCGACACGACTTATCTGCACCGGTTATTCAGAGAGACACCCACTTCGCCTTTTTTCTACTTCTTTCACTCTCCCTTACCCTTTACCTTGAGTTCTTGTTACGAGGGTATTGGATTGTTTGCCTGTTATTGCCTTCGATTTTTCGCCTTGTTAATCACGATTTATTACGCTTACGCATGCGGATACGAGTCCGCTACACTGAGCTGTGTTTGATTTTGTCAGATTGGAGCACGATAACACGAAGCATCTGCTGCCAAGTTTTTCATCTCACCTTGCCCGACTGTCCCCCGCTAGACTCTTTGGTTTCAGCTAGGTGTTGAAAATGTATGGAAGGGGGTGTATGCTTGTATGTATGTGTGTGCGCGCGCGGGCGTTTCGGCCGAAACGGAGAAGGACGAAGGAAAAGAGGAATCAAATATTCGTTACAAATGGGCTGTATTATTTTCTCACAAATACCCAGCACCGGCGTTTTCTTGGAATTTCTCTGCGAATGGGGAACATTTGAACAGGCTTGTGCTTTTGGATGGCGCGTTTATTACCCAAGTGTGGACAAAAAAAAAGACACCAAACAAGAAGGGATGGAAAGATTTCACCAAGTCAAAGTATTGGTTTTATCTGCGTTCAAATTACTTGTCTCTTCTTGCTGGCTTGGTGTATATAAGAGTTGATACTTGCTGCAACGCAAATGTGTAAATTCGGTGCGCGTGATTATTCTTCAATAGGGTTTCACTCGGCGCTTTTCGCAGTCGGAGCTTTTGAGTTGCAGCAGACGCATTGAACAGCATTGATCGGCCTATCGCACCTTTTGATATGCTGCCTCGCGATGAAATGTAGCACGCTGTATCGTCAAGAAGCTTAAGGATCGTCGCAGTTTCCCGCGGAAGAAGGTTCGTTGCTATTCGTTTCATCGTCTGCTTTCTTCAAGGTGAGCCCAGGCCGCGGAACACCTTGCTCTACTATTGCCGCTCTAATGCAAGATGGGCTGACCAGCAGAACGTGTAACGAGGTGCGGGGATTTTTTTTTTTGTTTCAATTATCTTGTGCCTCTCCATCGTCGTATCCAACTACGTTGCCAAAAGATGCTCCGCGAGCTGCGCCTCATTCATCACCACGCGTCGCTCGACCAGGTCAATTACCTGCTCGTGCACGCTGACGTCGATGCTGTCGTCACCGAGGTACGCCGCCGCGTCGACGAGCCAGCCGTTGAAGTCGCGAATCTCGGTTGTGGCTTTCCCAGCCTCTACATCCTGCAGCATGGAGCTTTTATTGTCCTGAACAAGCGCACCCACGCGGTGCAGCATGGAGCGCAGCCGCGGCTGGGCGAATCGCGCCGCCAGCTCTGCGCGCAGCGCCCCAACGCTGCGGCCGGTTTGCAAATCGGACGCGAGAATGGCGGCGCTGCTGGAGTCCGCGACGAGGGCTTGAAGGATGCGGCTGGAGGACGCAAGCATGAGATCCATGACGCGCAAGGCGGAGTCGCTGGCAAAGAGACGACCGGTCTTGCACCGCAGGATGGCGGACAGAGGGTTGATGCATGTGTTGACGACGAGCTTTTCGAGCTGCAGCACCCACACATCGAGGCTACTAAAGGCACGGGCGGCGAGGGTTTCCGTGTCGACCATTTGCGCGGTGAGGTACGCGGCGCTGCTGGGTGGTGCGGATGCGAGTGCGGATGTGATGCCGGATGTTACGACGGGGCCGAGGTAGGCGTCGGCAGGTGAGGCAAAGACGCTGCGAAAGGGGCCAGTAGAGTAAAGCCCGTGATTGGTGACGCAGAGAAGCGCGTGGAAGCCGGCGGCGCCGTCTGGAGGGAAGCGTGCGGCCATGTAGGAGGCCCCGTGCGGCGGCCACAGCTTGGACATGCCGTTCTGGGCAAATGCAACGGTTGACTGCGCGTCGAGGTAGCGGCGCATGCGGTCGACCTCCGGCAGCGCGGCCTGCGCCTTGGTGGTGACGAGGAGATTGCGGATGGTGCCCCCGTCGGCGGCCTCGCGGACGGGCGCGGCGCTGCCGGTCTCGGGCGGCTTCTCCTCCGCCCACCACTCAATATCAAAGTCCTTGCAAGTGTGAATCTGGTCTCTACAGGCGATTTCAATACCTTTGCTTTCGTGCCATTGAGAGAGCAGCTCTTTGCGGTGCACGATGAGCGTGACGGGGGGCGGATCGGCGCGAGTGCGGATGTAGAGAGCGTACATGCGGCCGAGGTTTCCGAGGCCGAGGATGTATAAGCGGCGGTCGGCGTCGTCGGCTGGCCGGGTAGACAGCGCGGACGAAGACGGCAAGGCGGCGGAGAAGCCGAGATGTGCGGGCGTCCATGCGTAGAGCTTTGGCGCGGGATTGTTCTCTCGAAGCAATGAAGAGAGCCATGACGGTGTAGAGGGCTGAGAGGTCATGCTTCTACTTGCGGTGATGCTGGAGCGGACGGGGTGGTGAGAGGTCGCGAGGCGAATGCAGGGAGAAAGCATCGGCCGCGAGGCTGCCCCCCACATTTCGGCACGGCAGTGAAGAGCTATGAAATGTGATGATCTCTGATGATCAGTGGCTATAGATCTGATGCATTTGCCAAGCTGCCAAGTTTCAAAGTTGTCATTATGGCATGTAAGCGGCAAGGTAGTTGTTATTGGCTTGGAGACAACCGGCCTAATTAGAGGAGACGAGGATGGAGCCAAGCGGGTCAAGACACATGCTAGGAACTTGATAAGAAGCCAAGGTGTCTAAGGTGGCTTACTATGATGTCCCTAAAACCGGAAATATGTATACGAATTTATATTACTTAATGGGCGGGCATTATGATTAACACGAGCACATTGTCCATCTTGTGCCGATATATTAAAAAAAAATCCCCTTGGTAATTATTAATATCAAATGAATATGAAAGCTGCACGGCGAGCTGCACAAGCCGAAACCCCGACGGTATTAAAGGCTGCACAAGCCAAGATCCGACGGTACGTACTATTTAGCTACGGTACTATTTATTTAGGTACTAGGTAGGCACTGAAGCTGCACGTGCCAGTGGAGAAAAAAGGCAGACAAACGTCCATCTGTGGCGCTGTCAGGCCACTAAGCTGCACTGGGCTAGGCTGCCTCGGGAGGCATTCACGGTTTCTCATCATTCATGTCCATGACGTCTATTCGTGAATATTTATCTTGATTTTGTCCAAAGCAACCTCTTGAGGCAGAGCGCTTGCTCAACGACTTACCATGATATATCAGGCCTTCTAGTGGGACTAGGAGGGTGTTTCTGATCACTTGCGCAGTTCGTCTTGCCACCAAACCAACTGCCATTTCATTCACGGTGCTCGTTTGCCACCTCTCGGCTTCGATGAAAGAATTCGAGCCCAGACGCCCAGATTAGACAATGCATTGAGCTTTTTCTTCTGCATATTCTCAGTTTGGCGACATAGGCGACCTCGTGTTCAACGAGAAGCGGTGTAACATTGCTACCCCTCGCCACTGCCGTTTCTCGCAACGAACCTGGCCCAACTCCCGCCACCTTTGTCGCAGCCCATCATCGCGGCACTTCGGCAATCATGGAGCACGAGGAAAATGGAGCGGCTGAAAACGCCGATCGACGGAGCGATTTGGTCGACAAGATGGTTGCCGCCGCGCACGACGAGGCCGGAGAGGTAGTCGACACAGAGCAACCTAATCATCTTGCCGGCATGACTGAAGAGGATGCTCTTAAGAACCTGACCGGCACCGTCCGCGACCAGGACGAGCTGGAGCGCGACATTACGCTCCAGGCCAGCGTGGCTATTATGGAGCAAGAGGACAAAAAGGACCAGGCCCGCATCCAAAAGCTCGAGGCCTCGCGCCAGCGTCTGAAGCTGCAGCTCGACAAGGAGAAGAAGCGCCTCGAGCGCGCGGCCACCAACCCCTATCAGGCCGCCAACATTCGCAAAGAGGTGGCCAAGATTGAGAAAGAGATCCTGCATATTAGCAGTGACATTTTGGATTTTCAGACGCGCATGAAGAAACGTCACGAGCAAGACCCTCTCGAAGTTCCGACCACCGCAAAGTCGGCCAGGTTACCAGGAGAGAGCCACCGCGACTACCTCATCCGAACTGGCAAAATCACCCCCTTTGCTCGTGTGGGAGGACCGAGGCCTGCTGGTGTCCAAGGTCGATTAGCAGATGCCATTCTCGATGCTGAAGAAGAAGCGGCTGCAGAGCAACTTGGTGCCCCGGACGAGGAGCCTGCGTCGCATCAGCTGCTGCGACGCCCTGGGTTCGAAGATGAAGCGCCAACGACAACAAGCACCACGCCAGCCACCAGCAGCGCCGTTGAATCCGAGTTTTCGCTTCGACCTCGCAAGCGGCCACGGCGTGAGAAGGACCGTAGCCCTTCTCAAGACTATCAGCCAGGAGCCTCAGCCGCCTCGGAATCTGGAGACTCGGCAGTCTGGCAGCAGGGCACAGAGGAAGATCTGATTCGAGAGGAACGACGCAAGAATAAAGTCAAGGCTGCTGTTAAGGCGCAGGAGCAGATTGACTTGACAAAGATTGACGATGGCAATGAGAAGCTGTACCAGCGTCGTCTGAAAGACTGGATATCGCGACGCAGCCGCGCCCGGCGTTCAAGGAGACAGGCACAAGAGTCTACAGAGGCTGGGGCGGAGAGCGACGCAGAGGCAGATGAATGGACAAAACCATCACCTGACCACCCAGATTGGTCCATCGACGAAAACCTCAAGCTCCCTGGAGATATTCATCCATCGCTGTTTGGCTATCAAAAGACTGGCGTGCAATGGCTCGCAGAGTTGTACAAGCAGCGCGTGGGTGGTATCGTCGGTGACGAAATGGGCCTAGGGAAAACTGTTCAGCTGATTGCATTTCTCGCTGCCCTGCACAGCAGCAAGAAGCTAAAGCGTCCAGTCATTGTCGTTGCTCCCGCTACGCTTCTTCGGCAATGGGTCAGCGAGTTTCACCGATGGTGGCCCCCTTTGCGTGTTTCGATCCTGCATTCGTCCGGCAGTGGCATGCTGAACCCGACTGCCGAAGACGACTATGATTTGGATCACTTTCGCCCCGTGGCTGGCAAGTCTGTAAAGGCGGCACGGCGCATCATTCGCGCCGTTGTCGACAAGGGCCACGTGCTTGTCACCACTTACACTGGCCTTCAGACGTATGCCGAAGAGCTACTGAGGGTCGAGTGGGAGTACGCCGTTTTAGACGAAGGACACAAGATTCGAAATCCGAATGCCGAAATCACCGTCACCTGCAAGGAACTTAACACCCCGAATCGTGTGATTCTCTCTGGAACTCCGGTGCAGAACAATTTGACCGAGCTCTGGTCACTGTTCGACTTTATTTATCCCATGCGACTCGGCACTCTCGTGAACTTTCGGACTCAATTTGAGATCCCAATTCGACAAGGAGGTTATGCCAATGCTTCGAACCTCCAAGTCATGACGGCTGAAAAGTGTGCAGAAGCACTGAAAGAAACAATTAGCGAGTACCTTTTGCAGCGCCTCAAGGCTGACGTTGCCGCAGACTTGCCGGAAAAGACGGAACAGGTCTTGTTTTGCAAACTGACTGACGGCCAGCGCAAGGCCTACGAGACATTTCTTGGTTCTGATGAGGTCTCTGCCATTTTGAATCGAAGACGGCAGTCTCTCTACGGAATCGACATCTTGAGGAAAATTTGCAACCACCCTGACTTGCTGGACAAGAAGCTGTCTGAAAAGGCTGGCTACGACTATGGTAGCCCCAGGCTGTCGACAAAACTGCAACTTACCAAGGATCTCCTGCAAAACGTCATGATTCCCAATGGACACAAGATGCTACTTTTCTCGCAGGGCAAACTAATGCTGAATATCATTGAAAAATGCATGAGAGATTGTGGCATATCGTATCTGCGCATGGATGGAGAGACGCCGGTGGACCAGCGCCAGCCAATGATTGATCGCTTCAACAACGACCCGGACGTGCACGTCTTCCTCATGACTACGCGCACCGGTGGCCTGGGAACCAACCTCACTGGTGCTGATCGCATCATTATATTTGATCCAGATTGGAATCCTTCGACCGACTTGCAGGCACGAGAAAGAGCTTGGCGACTCGGCCAGAACAAACCTGTCAAGATATACAGACTCATGACGGAAGGTACAATCGAAGAAAAGATTTACCATCGACAAATCTTTAAGCAGTTCATGACGAACAAAGTACTGAAAGATCCAAAACAACGCAGCTCGTACGACTTGTCTGACTTGTACGATCTTTTCACGTACAATTCTGGTGCAAACGCGGCTGCTCAACGAAGCGAAGTTTTCAGAGGTGCCGAGGTGGACATAACAAATGGTGAGGGTAGCACAAAGGATGATAATGCTGCTTCCGATTACGAGCAACAAGAGTTGAAGCAAATGGATCTGGTCGCGGCTATGGAAGAGTTCAAAGAAGACAAGGCTGCGCAGGATGAGCGCCGCATGCTTGATGGCATCTTCGCTCGCTCTGTCAACAGCGCGTACGATCACGAGCAGATCGTCAACGGGCCTTCCAAAGCCAAGGCCGACATTGCCATTCTCCGACACGAGGCAAATCAAGTAGCCAAGCAAGCCGCTGCACATCTTCGACGCGCTGGTCAGGAAGCCCGTAGTATGCCGATCGGGACAGTAACGTGGACGGGCGAAGTTGGCCAAGGCGGTCGACCTGGAGGCAATCGTCGCCGCGCAGGGCCTAGCTCTGCCGGAATACTCAGCAACCTGGCTGATCGACAGGGCCTTGACGACGGTCCTGGAAGCGGCAGCTCTCGCGGAGGCACACCCGGCGTCGACAAAAATCTCAAAGCAAAAGATTTCATGCTCATGATTAAGCAGTACATTAATCGGCACGGGGGCAAGGTGCCGAGCAAGATGCTGGTTGACCATTTTAATCCGTACTGTCCGGGGAAGAAGCAGAGCGACGAGTTCAAGACGGCGCTCGACACGATGGCGATGCTGAGCAAAACAGGTGGTGCTGGCAGAGGCATGTGGTCTTTGAAGCCCGAATTCAAATGATGGCCCTCGTATGGTACTACCAATTAGACAAAACCTATGTAATGGGGGATTTGGAGTTAGCTCGGAGCATACGGCATTGACTTATACCATAGAGCTTTAGAGCTTTGCTTCTAGAAGGAAATATCATGGCATTCAGACTAAAAGCGTCGTAGCCAGCATGCAGGCATCTCACATTCACGGGACACATATTGATTGCAGAAGTAACTTTGTCATAGGCCTTCTTCGGGCGAAATTTGTAACTATCTACCGAAGCACCACCCGTCCCAGTCAAGGCAGGCAGCGCAACAACGTAGGTTGGAGACCAGGCGATAAATGCCGTCCTCCTCGTTTTCTCAACGCCACAGATGGAAACCAGTTAGACCAAGAGACTCCTTGCGCAAAAAAAGGATGCCAGCCAATAGACCAAGCCCTTCGTTTGCTGGAAAGAAAGACTCCCAAAACTTTTCGAATCGGTCGTGAATGTTCTTCTCTCGTGGAGCATTGCAACCTCGGCAAAGAGGGTTTCTTTGCATCTAGAGACGACGACCACGGCGACCACCCTTTCTGCGGGTCGAGTCGGAGGGGGTAGGGGTGACGTCCTCGATGCGGCCAATCTTCATGCCGGCGCGGGCGAGGGCGCGGAGGGCGGACTGGGCGCCGGGGCCGGGGGTCTTGGTGGCGTTACCGCCGGTGGCGCGGATCTTGATGTGCAGGGCGTTGATGCCGAGCTCCTTGCAGCGGGCGGCGACGTCCTGCGCGGCCAACATGGCAGCGTAGGGGGAGGACTCGTCGCGATCGGCCTTGACCTTCATGCCGCCGGTGACACGGGTGATGGTTTCGCGGCCACTGTGACCCCGCCAAACATATTAGCGAATGACGTCCTTGAAGAATAATTTGATGGCACAAAATGTCGGGGGACTAAGGTGGTGAACGAACCTGAGATCGGTAATGTGGACGAAGGTATCGTTGAAGGAGGCAAAGATACGGGCAACGCCAAAGACGAGCTCGCCTTGTCGGAAAAGTAGTGTTAGCTTTATGTTTTTTTTCTTGGATGCGACAAATGGCAGTCCATTCGGCCAAGGATGAGAGGTAATTCGTACCATCACGGACGGAAGGACCGAGGGAGATGTTCTCCTGGGGAGCGCGGGTAGCCTTCTTGGGGGGAGCCATTTTGAGCTGGAGTTTTGGTGGTGAGAACTGGGTGGGTTGAGAATGAGGAAATCTCCAAAATCGAAAACACCAAAGCACTGAGCGGGCACTTTGGTGGTTTGGCGCGCGCACCCAGCCCCAGAGCGAGAGTGGGCTGGCCGGAAGCGGTGGGGTGTGGCAGTATTGGCCAATTTAGAGTGTGCACGAAAGCCCTGACCCTAGGCGAAAAAAATGAAGGTCCGTCTTGGAACGTCTTTGCGAATCCCCATAAAAACTTTTGGCGGTGTTGAAAAAAAAAAGGTGGAGAATTTCTTTCGCTTGTGTGCGCCCAGGGTACCCTCTGCAGAGGAAGAAAACATCCCCAAGCTGCCCACCCACACTCTCCTTCTCCTTCTCGATCATCACTAACCGACAAACCACCACAGCCAACGAAATGGGTGCCACGTATGTCTATCTACCTTTTTCGGACTCGTGCGAAGCATGAACGGATGAGAGAATTCGATTTCATATCGGCCGGGTTTCTTTGCGAGATATTGTGCAGATTTTGTCGTGGTCCTTCTTTGCTGGGCAAAAACCAGCTCATCTCAAGTATTAAGCTTTACAGAAATGCAAAGTCTTCTTCTTGATTTGAGGCTTTGCCAGCTCGATTATCTCCCATGGCGTATTACCCTCGTTTCTTCAGGTCTGCCATGAATGGCTCTGCGGATCTGAGAGAAAGTGCCTGGGGTGTTGGAGGCAAAGAGTACTGTTCATCGAACATCTTGCCTCTCAAATGCATTGCTGCTGATTGGGTTGGTGCAAGAGACGAATTGCCGAAAGGCTTCTTCTTGACCAAACATGTCCCGTCGCAGCTTCATAGTCTTGGACGAAAGTCTGAGGAATTGTCGGATGAATATTGTCGCACGAGCTCAGAGCTTTTTTTGCATTGACTTGTCGTTTCACCGATCAAATACAGTTTCGAGTTAGCCAAAGCCAGAATGTCGCGCTCAAGCTACAGTTCTCGCACCGGCGCTCTCTGTTCCACGCCCTCGCACGGGCTGTGCTGGACTACGTACTAATCTTGTCTGCTCACAGTACCGTCCCTACCAACGACCAGATTCTGGTCCCTGAGACCCTTCTCAAGAAGCGCAAGAGCCAGGAGAAGGCTCGCGCTGAGCGCACCGCCGCCATCGAGAAGAAGAAGGCCGTAAGTCTTGTGTCTTTTTTCCTTCACACAATTGTAGCACAATGTGATGCATAACATACATATTTCAACTAGACATCTGTCGATGCTGTTGAAAGTTAACCTTCTTTCGGGTCTGATACAATCGCCTGGCCTTTACATTTCGCTTCCGCCAATGCTCAAGCCAGGCCATCATTGCTAACAACTGCATAGTCCAACAAGGAGAAGCGTGGCGTCATCTTCAAGCGTGCTGAGAAGTACGTCAAGGAGTACCGCGATGCTGAGCGCGAGAAGATCCGTCTTCACCGCGCTGCCAAGAAGGACGACTCTGCCTACATCCCCGCCGAGGCCAAGCTGATGTTCGTCGTGCGCATCAAGGGTATCAACAAGATTGCCCCCAAGCCCCGCAAGATCCTCCAGCTCCTCCGTCTGCTCCAGATCAACAACGGCGTCTTCATCAAGGTCACCAAGGCCATCACCGAGATGCTCAAGATTGTCGAGCCCTGGATCGCCTATGGCTACCCCAACCTCAAGTCCATCAAGGAGCTCATCTACAAGCGCGGATACGGCAAGATCAACAAGCAGCGCATTGCCCTCACTGACAACGCCATCATCGAGGAGAACCTCGGCAAGTACGGCATTGTCTGCATCGAGGATCTTGTCCACGAGATCTACTCGGTCGGCCCCAACTTCAAGCAGGTCTCCAACTTCCTGTGGCCCTTCAAGCTGTCCAACCCCACTGGTGGCTTCCGCGTCCGCAAGTTCAAGCACTACATTGAGGGCGGTGACCTCGGCAACCGCGAGGACGCCATCAACGGCCTCATCCGCCAGATGAACTAAGCTGGTATTTTAAATGCAATGAAAAAAATGTGTATGAAGGATCGGGTAGGACAAAAATGGTAGTGATTTTAAGCCTACTTACACGGCATGGATGATTCGGCGTTTGCTAGCACGGCTTGGGCTCTTGTTTTGAGGAATAAATTACCCCTCATGAATGGCACACCAGCTTCCCTGCATACTGTGACTACCTTTGTGATATTGGCACGTGCATGTCTTTGACTTTGTTAGGACTTGATAAAGCCTTCTAGTCGACTTGAGTGGTATTTTTCAGTCCGAGGCTTTCGGCCTCCAGTTTTATTGTATTATAATGTGGATACAGGGGTAATCGTTGAAAAAGTACAGTGAAGAGAGTGGTGGCTGTTCATGACACCCCGACCAGAGCCCCTACATCTTAATGTCAAAGCTCGTTCCGCAGCCGCAGCTACTCGTTGCCAGAGGATTGTCCACAATCTTGAATTGCGAGCCGATTAGCTCCATTGTAAAGTCGACCTTGCTGCCCTTGAGCAGGTCGAGTGAGGGCTCGTCGAGAATGATGCGGGCGCCATCGTACTTACTGCCCACGGCGGGGTCTTCGCCAATATACTGAAAGATGGAGTCGTCCTCACCGACGGCAGTGGCAGAGTCCGCAGCGTCCTTTTGGGGTATCGTGATGAGGCTCATCAGGTATTGGAAGCCGTGGCAACCGCCACTTTCGACTTGGATCCGCAGCGCGAGGTTGGGATTCGAGTCCTTGGCCATGATCTCTGAAAGTCGCTGCACCATGTTAGCAAACCTGTTGGGTATTCGCTGCCCTTGCATGATTGTGCGCATCATGGATATGCAGTCTGGCGTACCTTGGCCGCGCGAGTGGTTATCTCAAGCTTCATGTCGTTGCCGTCCTCGTCCTTGACCGGGTTCTGCACGCACACCGTTGCTCTCCGAGCCGCCGAGGCGGAAAACGTTCGCCTGGGTATCGTCGTCGGCGCCGCGAGAGGTGCGGCGCTTCGTCTTACAAGCGACCGAGCTGTGCCGTTGGCCAGCCGAGGTAGCGAGGCTAGTAGCGTCCGGGGCGCGAGAAACTCGAGGCAGCCGGTCGTCGTGGACGCCGTGGCCGCGGTGGCATAGCGCCTCTTTGCGAGCTGGACAAAGGCGCGCGCCGAGCAGAAGCTATGAGCGCATCGTATAGGTGCCATTGTCGGTTCGTGTTGTGGCAGGTAAAAGTGGCGGCTCTGTGCTGGGGAGAGAGAGGACGAGGGTTATTAATACAAGATTGAGGTAAAGCCGATATAGAGAGCCTAGCATTGGCTGGCGTTGTGTGGTTCGAGCACAGTGGCTTACAGCGGGCGGTGCAGCACTCGCACCACTGAAAATAGGTAGGCGAGCGCAGGCTGCGCAGCGCCGTTGTAGCGGGCGTTCCAGTTTTTGCAGGGCTTGCAGGCCTGGACCGGGCGCTGGGGGTCCTGGGATGCAAGGCAAAAAGGTCGGCCCGTTGGCGGCTGAGGTAATCAGGCAACCTTGTGGTGTCTGTTCTTTGGCTGGACCTTCCTGCCGCTGGGCTTCTGAACCGTGTCGCTAAGCCCCAAAGTGCGCGCCCCACCTGCCCACCAAAAATCATCAATTTTCACCCCGCGCGTCAGGGCGACTCGAACAAAGTCGTGAATTCAACTCGAGACTCATCCGAGCACTGACGATCAGCCGATTCTTTTCGCCCGCCAGTCCAACCTACCCAACATGTCTCGATTCTTCCGCCGTGGAGGCGACGACAGCTCCAGCGACAGCTCCAGCGACGAGGAGGAGCTCTACTCGGATACCGAGCAGCAGGACCTCCAGCAAGACGGCTCCGACCAGGAGGATGATTCGGACTTCCCCGACGACAGCGATGATGATAGCAGCAGCGATGACGAGGCACAGGGAAAAAACAGATTCTTGAAGGATGCCGACTCGGACAGCGAGGACAGTGACGATGAGGCCCGCGCAAAGGTCAGGAGTGCAAAGACCAAGTTCATCGATGAACTCGAGGGCTCCATCAAGCAGATTGAGAATGGCGAGAAGAATGGTGACTGGACGCTCATTTCGAACGGTGAGGATCACTACCGCCTTTTTTTACGGCGCAAACTGGCAAGGAGAGTGACAAACGGAATGCTAATTATCTACGGGCAGAGTTCGACAAGCTCACGCGTCAAATCTCCAAGATGCCAGCCGCCAACAAGACCCCCAAGCCTTATATCCGTATCCTTGCTGAGCTCGAGGACTTTATGAACGAATCTCTGGCCAAGCAAAAGGTTACACCCAAGAAAATGAACGCCATCCAGGCCCGTGCCCTCAACGCCGTTAAGCAAAAGATCAAGAAGACAAACAAGGAATACCAGTCCCAGATCGACTCGTATCGCGCGGACAAGGATACTTTCATGGAATCCGAGGCTGAGGAGATCGAGGCTCCTAAGCCCTCCAAGGTCAGGACGGTCGCGGCCGTCGAGGCTGCCCCCGAGGAGATTGACGATGAGGGCTTCGCCACCGTTGGCAAGGGCGGCCGCACCCTTCAGTACACACCCGAGAGCATCTTCAAGCACCTTCGCGGCATTATGGAATCGCGTGGTAAGAAGAATACGGATAAGGCTGAGCAAATCACCGTCATGGAGAAACTTCTGGAGATTGCCAACACTCCTTATCAAAAGCTCCGCACACTCCTGGCTCTCGTCTCTGCCCGCTTCGATCTCGGTTCTGGCACTGCTACTGCCATGCCCCTCGAGCACTGGAAATCTGCCGAGAAGGAGCTCTCTGCTCTTCTTCAGCTTTTGAGCACCGAGAAGGAATATATTGTTGTCGAGCACGCCGAGGAGTGGGACGACGACGAGAAGCCCCCCGCGCTGGCCGACGGTGACAAGTACATCAAGGTCCCTGGCAGCATCGTCTCGTACGTCGAGAGACTGGATGATGAGCTCACCCGCTCCCTCCAGAGCATCGACCCTCATACTCCCGAGTACATTGAGCGCCTCCAGGACGAGAGCTCCCTCTACAACATCATCTTCCGCGGTATGCTCTACTACGAATACCTCCGCAAGGATACTTCCCTCGACACTCCCCAGGACAGCATCAACCGTATCGTGATGCGCAGACTGGAGCACGTCTACTTTAAGCCTGCTGCCGTCATCAAGACGTTTGAGGAGAACTGCTGGGAGGCCGTCGGCGCCAAGGTCGAGTCCGTCATCACCTCCCGCAGCCAGTCCCAGGATGCCAGCAACCTGGTCAATGTCCTCTGCAACTACCTCTTCAGCCACGCCGACGGCATTATTCGTGCCCGTGCTATGCTGTGCCAGGTCTACTTCCTTGCTCTGCACAACGAGTACTACAAGGCTCGTGACATGATGCTCATGTCCCATCTTCAGGAGAATATTCCCAACTTTGATGTTCTCAGCCAGATCCTGTACAACCGCACGCTCGTGCAGGTCGGCCTCTGCGCGTTCCGCAAGGGTCTCGTCTACGATGCCCAAAACACACTTCAGGAGATTTGCGGCAGCGGCAGACAGAAGGAGCTGCTCGCTCAGGGCGTCATGATTCAGCGATACAGCCAGGTCTCTCCCGAGCAGGAGCGCCTAGAGAAGCAGCGCCAGCTGCCCTTCCACATGCACATCAACCTGGAACTGCTCGAGTGCGTCTACCTCACCTGCAGCATGCTTCTGGAGATTCCTCTGCTGGCTCAGACTGGTTCTTCTCCCGACGTCAAGAAGCGCATCATCAGCAAGACCTACCGCCGCATGCTCGAGTACCACGAGCGTCAAATCTTCACCGGTCCTCCGGAGAATACTCGTGACCACGTCATGCAGGCTTCCAAGGCCCTTGCCGCGGGTGAGTGGAAGAAGGCAATTACCTTTATCCATAGCATCAAGATTTGGGACTTGATGCCTGACGCCGAAGACATTAAGACCATGCTGTCCAAGCAGATCCAGGAGGAGGGCCTGCGTACTTACCTTTTCACATATGCTCCCTTTTACGACACGCTCGCCACCGAGACGCTGTCGCAAATGTTTGAGCTCGAAGACGCCAAGGTCACTGCCGTTGTCAGCAAGATGATTGCTCATGAGGAGCTTGCTGCCTCGCTTGACCAGGTCACGTCGACCGTCATCTTCCGCAAGGGCGTCGAGCTCAGCCGTCTACAGTCCCTAGCTCTCACTCTCTCCGACAAGGCCAGCGGTCTCATTGAGACCAACGAGCGCACGCTCGAGCACCGCACACAGGGCACATCCAATGCCTTTGAGCGCCAAGGCGGCCGTGGTCGCGGCGGCCATAGAGGCGGCGGCCGCGGCGGCCGCGGTGGCGCTCGCCTCGGCGGCAACACGCAGCGCCAGGCTGGTGGAACGCAGTTTACCGGCGGCGCTCTGGGAGCTGCTGTTCGCGGCTAAGTGGGCAGATGATATGTAGACAGGCCATGAATCACACGTTGCATTGGGTTTAAAAGGATATGAAAAAGAATGGAAAGAAAGCATCTCTCACGCAGGCTTGGGCGTCTTTTTGTGCGTTTTTTTCTTACAACTGGAAGAAGAACCAAGGTCATGACTTTTGTTTTCATGTCTGTCAGACTTGGGATGGAGATGGTGGACAGCGCGATTTTGGTGGTGGAAGAAGAGGACTATATAGCCTCTTGTTCTTTGTTGACACATTGTTTTACCCGTGCGTTTTCTTTCACCTTCTCTTTGTTATGTTATGATGATAAAAGAAAACTTGCCACAAAAATATAGTAGAAATTTCGTCAAGCCCAAGTATGCAGGTCTATGACTGGTCAGTATTTGTGGTTTAGCAACGACACAGACTGAAACGTTCCTTTTTTGAAAGGATAATGGTAAAGTCATCCCTCGGGAGTCTTCAGAGTGCTGACGAGTACAAAAGTTGGGTCAGAATCTGCCATCAGGGTGAATGACAGTGCCAGCAGTACAGGAATCGTTCTTCTCTAAATCTTGGCGAGGAGCCGCCATGAACTGATAGTTACCGGAGGAGCAACAAATCATGACATCTAGTGTTCGCAAAAGTTGAATTCCGTCTGATCCCACCTGTTCTGAGTATCCTCGACCAGAATCTTGCGCTCCGCCATGAGTTCTTCCCGGATCCCCTTGGCCTCTTGCAGCGAAATGGGAAAATCCACGCCATCCAAGACCATTTCGCGCAGCTCATTCGGCAGCTTCCTCCCGACCAGGTCGGCCGGGTCGGCGCCGACCTCGCGCTCCCACCAGGCGCGCTGCTGCGGCGGCACATTCGCCGTCGACAGCACCGGGACCTTGGGGTCGACAAGAAACAGCGCGAGTATCTTGCGGTGGCCGGGCCGCGCGGGGTCCGCGAGGCCAAAGGACCCGACGCGGTGCTGGTAGAGGTTGGGGAAAAACAGGGCGCGGCCGGCCGAGGTGGCGACGCGGCCGACGTCCTGCAGCACGCTGCCGCGGGCGCGGATGGCGAGGGCGCGCTCGATGCCGCGCGAGTCGTTTTGCTCGTAAAACACGTCCTCGCCGAGATGCTCGCGGTTGGCGGCGGTGCGGAACGAGAGCGCGCTGGGGGTGACGTTGTGCGCGTCGTAGTAGAAGAGGGCCGTCGCGACGATGCGCTCGTTGAGCTGGCCCTCGACGTGCCACGAGCCGCCGTCGTACTGCGGCTTCGACGGCGTCAGGTGGATGCTGGCGAGCTTGGCAATGACCTGCAGCCGGGGAGAGCCGGCCGCGGGGTTCGGCTGCGCCTCAAGTGCCTCGGCGAAGAGGTTGCTGGGGGCGGAACGCATCAGCTTGGAGGCGGCGAAGCGGCCGCAGTAGGCGGCGCTGTCGGGGTCGGGAAGGACCATGGTGTGGTGGCGGACGAACCATTGCTCGCGCGCGTCGCCGGCCTCTATATTTTCGTAGGCTTCTTCATCGTCGTCGTCGTCGTCGCCGTCATCGTCATCGTCATCGTCATCATCATCGTCATCGTCATCTTCATCATTGTCGTCCTCATCGTTGTCGTCGTCTACAACGTTGTCGTCGTCATCGTCATCGTCATCATCATCGTCATCGTCATCTTCATCATTGTCGTCCTCATCGTTGTCGTCGTCTACAACGTTGTCGTCGTCCACATCATTGACGGCGTCGCTCTCCTTGTTGTCTTCCTCGTCGCCTCCATTGCTCTCCTTGTCATCTTCCTCTTCGCCGCCCTCATCATTCTCATCGGCTTCCTCGTCGCCGCCCTCACTACCCTTGTCGTCGTCCTCGTCGTCGCCCCCGCCGGGCCGCGGGACGCCGCCCTCGTCGAGTGGACAGTTTTTGGGGTCGCACTCGCCCTTGCAGAACTCGGGCACCGCACACTCCCACTTGTAAATCTCGTCCCAGTGCATGCGCTTAAACTCAAACTCCTCGGGCCAGCGGTAGACGAGGTCCCACGCCGGCAGCGCGAGGTTGATAAACTCTTCAATGACGGGGTACAGGGCGGCGTGCTCCACGGGGTGCACGTTGTTGATGTAGCTGGCAATGGTGGCCTTGCCGTCCTTGAGCTCGACGTCGCACGGCAGCCACTGGTAGTTTGTGGACAGCTCCATGTCGTCTTCGTCATCCATGGAACTGCGGTAGCCCGGGATCGAGCGGTCTGGGTTCCGCTGCTTCTTCTGACCGAGCGTCGGGAGCGGGATGCCGGTGCCGGCGTGCGCGAGGCAGTCGGCGACGCCAATGGTGCGGTCGGGGAGGACGCGCGTGCGGCCGTAGATGACGGGGAACAGCGAGGGGTGCACGAGGTCGAGGACCTTGTTGTTGCTGCCGGGATGCCAGTCCTTGGCGGCATCGGGCACGTCCTCGAGCGGCGCGACGGCGGCCTTGAGGCGCTGGACCAGAGCGTCGGACATGAGGTTGTCTGACTTGACGGCGCAGGCCGAATAGTCCATGACAGGAACCAGGCCGGTTTCTTGGTAGAGGTCCGCCTTGGCGCGCAGCTCGGCAATGACCTGGTAGAAAAGTCGTGTTGGTTAGCACACAATGCGGTATGACCCAAGCGATTCTCTGCAAGGGGTTTGGTTCTTACAGCATCGGCCATGGGTTCGGTAAAGACGGCCCAGAGATCGACCAAGTTTTTCCAATCCATTTGCAAAATCTCAGTCTTCCACTTTGCCGCAATCTCGTCGTCCTTGACCTTGCGCCACCATTCTGGCTTGTTGGTGAGCTCCTCCACGACGCGGAGCATGCAGACTTCGCGAATCAAGAGGGTATGCGCCCTCCAAGAAGCATTTCCCTCATCGTCAAAGGATAGCCGAGGAAAGACGTCGCTGTCCTCATCCGTCTTCCAGTCAAGAGTCAGCCCAAAGCCCGGACGCCGCGGCACAGTGGCTCCCGCCGCCTGGACAGTTTTGGCGAGTTAGCTGATGCACACCCCCCCCCCCCCGGGTACAGGACGACAGCGCGCTCACCTTGTAGGCGTCGACTGCCTTTTTATGAAAGATGGACGCAATGACACGCGGTGAGACTGGATTCTCGAGATTGGCCAGGATAAACTCTTCAGTCTCCGCTTGCGAGCGCTCAGCGGACAAGAGAAAGTCCTTCAAAGCCGCGAGTTCGTAGTGTCTAGGCGTGCGATACATGATGGCAAAAAAAAGTCAGCCAGTCTTGGAGAGGACGCTTGCTTGGAAGATTGGATCAAAATTCAAATGGCCGGATGAGAAGAAGCTTTTTATAAGACGCAGGACTGGATCGTCGCATAGCATGCCAGTTGCAAGAGTGGTAGGCCCGCCTGGTGCCGCTGCCTAGAGAGAGTGGAAACGCTCAGTCGACTCTAGCAGGCTTGGCTCATATTGTCGTCCAGGCAGATATCCCCACGAGCAGTGTAACTAGGCAAAAGCGGTGAAAATTGCAAAGATGCATTCTCTGAGAAATTCACAATCTTGATGAATGGGGTTCTAGGCAGCCTGGCTGTTGCTGTAAGATGATTATGGGAGTGGAGCGAGTGAAGGCATCGTCCGATCAAGATGCGGCGACTTGCATCATTGGATAGATGTGACAGCATTTCTATTCTTTTGTACTCTTCTTTCGTTTGTTACTCCTTGTCTTGTCAATCTTGTCTGTCTTGTCGACTAGTTACCTCACGACCAGATGGATTTACAAGTGCCCTTGCGCTAGCTGTTGGGGTCCGTCGAAGGGCTGTCTATGTTATTGGTTATTCTTACATAGTTGTTCTTACGGAATGTCTCAACCACCCGCAATTGTCATCGTATTTGTATAGGAGTTATGACTACGTGATGCTGCTGCCTCTATTTCGATAGTGATATTTGCCTGCGCACTATTTAGGTGAAGCCGTGTGACAACCCGTGTTTCGTGATTGACCAATGCCATGCTCTCAACTCGGGCCGAATGCTAGCTAGTTTTGAAAGACTGTGTCCACCAGTTCACCTTTCCTCTACTGGGTGTAATATGCAGTAGCTTTTTCTAGCCTCACATCGACGAGTCAAGCTCATTGTATTTGGGCATATGCATCTAGCGCATCGTGTAGACGCCCGAAAGTGCCATTGTGCCACGTTCTGAGCTGCTCCCACTCCCCTCTGGGCATTGCCACGAAAAACAGACGCAGCCACGCCCCGACGATAAAGTCCGCATAGCTGACCTGCTGCCCAAGGACAAACGGCCCATCCGCATTCTCAGCGTACAGCTTGGCCAAGTCGCCCAGCGCCTTCCCGAAACCATCAAGCGTCGCCTGCCTCGCCGCGCCTTGGAGCGTAAACTGCTGCCCGGGGTCCACACCGGCGCGGCGCGCAAACTCGGCCTTGACCTCGTCGGCCGTGGCCGGATCCAGCGGCATGCCGCCGGCAATGAGGCTCGTGAACGTGGTAAACAGCGTGTCAACGCTCAGGTTGAACCGCCCGTACTGCGGGTAGCGCGCGTCGCGGGGCAGCGTCAGCAGCGTGGGAAAGTCAACCGTCGGCTCAAACGCAAATTCGAGGGCCTGCTCCGGGAACAGGTTGCCGCCGCCGGCCCCAGGGTACTGCGTCTCCAGATACACGGCAATATCGTACGAGTCGCCGACGGTGGCGTCGGTCGCGGGGTCCTGCACAACAGGCAGTGTGTAAAAGTCACCACCGTCGGCAAACTTGCGGCACGCGGGCGCGCCCAGCGAGCGTCGCACCCGGGAAATATCGAGCATGCCGACCCACGTCGTCACGTACGGCAGCTGCTTGAAGTTGAGCGCGAACCGGGCCTTCCACGGGTTGGGCGCGCAGCACGACTCCTCGACCGGCGGCTTCTGCGCAATGTCGTAGAGCGTGATGCGCTGTGGGGTGCTCTCGGTCGCTGACATGATGGAGATTGCGCTTTTTGTGTAATTGGACTACTCTGAAGGATTTGACTGTCCTGCTTTTTGAGTTTGTGTAGACTTTGAATGAGTGGGCATGAGCCATCCAATAGTTAGCACTTGCCCAAGAGATATCCTTGAACATCTTCTGCCTCTGAGCACATGACTGGGAGCTAGCCAACAGAAAGATCCATCACGACGGCTTGTTTCCGTCATTTCGAGCGTAATGCAACTTCCCGGGCTAGCTAGATCTGTTGAGAACGGTGAATCAACGTGTTTTGGCGCTAACACACGTGCAAGGCTGATTTGCGACGCCTCCCGCATCTTTGATAGGTCTGGTTAGCGAGCTGAAGCTTTGTGACGCTGGGGCCGTCTCACAAGACTCTTTGTCTTGGCATGGACGCCCAGCCTTCAGCAACATTAAATCTCTTGAAAAGTAAGCTTTCGTAACTCGTTTTGATAAACTTTAAACCTTGTTCTTAATTTGAGTCGCGCAAAGACACAATCAACAAGGACGTGGACAATACAGGATGCAATGACAGAGGACACGCCCGCGACTTACACCGTGACTGGGTTCCACTGGTTTGCGCTGTCGGCAACAGTCGCATTATTGTGCTGCATTTGGTGGATTCCAGAGATACCAACTTTATTTCCGCTGCGCCAGAACAAGACCTTTGCGCCATATTCAGAAAGCGATGCGTATGACTGCGACGCTACATGGCCAGTGCAGAGTCGCGCATCGTGGGGGTTGGGGAGCTTCATGCGCAATGTCATGTGGAGCTGCCTGCGGTCTTTGCAGCCGGGCTTTGTGGTACAGCTCATCCGGAGGTTCGAGTTCAATCACAGGCTATGGGCAGTCCGATACTACTTTGGGCCGGGCACAAGCTCCGAGTATGCTCCTCGGCTGAGCGCGGCTGGCTACGTTGGAGCGGTGCTGGCAGAGACGACGCCGCTCGTGATCCAGGCCATACTCATATACATCGGCTCGACAAATTTTGACCGCAATGGGAATCTGTTGATGCAGTTTTGGATCATTGGGCTTTTGCCTAGTTCCGTGACGGGGCTGAGTATGATGCTGGTCAGCTCTCTTCCGAGGTCTGCCTGGCGGGTGGCATCGCTCGTCTTTTTCCTGAGTTTTCTGGCACTGAGCACGTCGCTGACCGTCGCATCGGCCTTTACCGCCAGCGGATACGGGGTGTTCAAGTGGAAAGGGCCGTTTGGCATCGTCATGGCCGCCATGTGGCTGCTGCACATGGTGCTCTCCATCGTGGTCGGCTTCCAGTGCGGCAAGGGTGTTCACTGCATTGCCCTGCTGCTCACCGCGGCACTTAGAGTCGCCCCAATGATTCTGTTAGCTGTCCCGCGGGGTGCGTATACCATGCCATACCCCGGCATCAACACGCTGGCATTTTCTATATCGATAAGTGTCATTGCCGGCGCAGTAGTGTTTGCGCTGGGAGCCGCGGCGCTTGTGCGCTGTCCGGTGTGGGAAGGGCGACATATTCTGACGAGACGGCGGCGGCGGAACAGGCGCAACCCGCGCAATCGCGAGAGTGACGGCCAAGGTGGCGGAGGGGGGAGCGGAGGGGGTGGCGATGGAGGAGGCTGGAATTTTGACGGCGGAGGTGATGGAGGTGGTTACGGCGATGGGGGTGGTGACGGAGGGGGAGGTGATGGCGGAGGAGGAGGAGGAGGTGACGGCGGCGGCGGCGGCGGCGGCGGCGATGGGGGTGGTTGATTCATCGTTACTGAACTGTGATTGAAATCAATCGGCTAATTTCTCTCCATGCTTATGATGATGCATATTTGTGATCCGTTATTTAGCTGCTTGGCTCCAGTTGAACCGAGGCTGTGGTGGTGCTGGATGTCCGAGTTGCGACACGCGCTGAATGCTGGAATTGCAGAGACGAGAGGCTGGTTTCTGATCCAAGACAATACCGTAACTGAAGGGATGCTTAATGATAATTTCGTCGATTTTCTTCCTCTTTTTGCGCTCGTATAATGCTGAATAAAGGCGAAGCAGGTGCTCCGTTTGTAGTGCAGAAAGTACCTTAGTGCTACCTTAGTTACCTATGATGTAGGTTAGTATGGATCGTAGGGCAAAGGCAGAGTCTCCCCTGTCAGGTACTATTGTATATTTACATGTGAATGCTTCAGCTTTGCGCGCCATCATTTCCTCGACTTCATGTTGCGGTCTCTGCTCCCAATTGGCTCCTCGTTATCGACTTGATGGAGTCAGGACCGCCTAGGTAGCCGGAATGAATGGCATCCGGAGAAGCAGCGTCAATTGTGACGAATTCGACTTGGCTTTTGGACGTGCTACAGTGGGGTTTGTAGTAAATCGGAGCCTCGGCCCTTGCCCCAGCAATCTTTCTGGTGGAAATGCTTTGCCTTGCTGTGCTACCTCTGCTGCTAAAATTTGCATCTCCTTGAACACATTGGCTCTTCTGATACAATTTTTCCTGTTTTCCTGTTATTCTGCAACTACACACCATCTCTCTTGCTTCAAAATGTCCACTGAAGAGGCCAAGGTCAAGCTCTACTGGTAAGTGCCGTACGTGGCTTGTTCAACGAGCGTCATGTCTCATCTCAGAACATGCGCCAAGCCCCTCTGTTCGCCCACAGTCTACAGATCACAATCTGGCGCAAAAAAAAGCAAGCACCATGGGCTAACAATGCTGCACCTGTAGGCTCGAGCAGTCGCGCTCCCAGCGCATCCTTTGGCTCCTTGAGGAGCTCAAGGTCAAATACGAGGTCGAAATCTTCCACCGCAACAAGCAGACATTCCTTGCCCCTCCGGAGCTAGAAAAGGTGCATCCCCTTGGCAAGTCGCCCGTCATCACCATCACGCCTGCCGGCGCCGATGCCAAACCCATTGTCCTGGCCGAGAGCGGCTGGATGACCGAGTACCTCTGCACGCACTACCCAGAAGGCCAGCGCCTCGTCCCGAAGCGCTGGCAGGAGGGCAAGGAAAATACCATTGGCGGCGAGACCGAGGCCTACATGCGCTACAAGTACTACCTACACTATGCCGAGGGCACTCTAATGCCTTATATGGTCATGGCACTCGTTATCGGACGTATGTGCCTCTCTGCTCTTTGTGTTGATGATGTGCCCGACATGCGCGCCCAGCGATCTGTACTAACTAACCAATGCACAGGCCTCAAGGGAGGCGACATTCCATTCTTCGTCCGGCCCATCACCTCCATTGTCGCCAACAGAATCATCTCCTTATTCATTGCCCCCAATATTAAAAAGAACCTCGCCATGCTCAACGACCAGCTCTCTACCTCGGGCGGCAAGTACCTCTGCCACGACCAGTTGACCGCGGCCGATATTCTCATGAGCTTTCCTCTTCTTGCCACCAAGGGCCGTGTCGCGGAAATTGTGCCTGGCTGGGAGAAGACTTATCCCCGTCTTGCTGAATACATCAAGACATTGGAGAGCAATCCAGGCTACAAGAAGAGCATTGCCAAGGTAGAGGAGCTGGATGGCAAGTTCCAGGCCTCACTGTGAGTGGGCCAGCTTGCGGCAGTTTGCTTGTTATTTACGTAGTGGTATCACCAAGTGCCAGTGTAATGTATGAATTCACATCTTCATTTCCCTGGACGAACAGTAATCAACGATTCCGCCGTTGATTGATTTTTCTGTCAATTGCACGCAGCTCTCAGCAGCCACAAGCTGTTGCCAACGGAGGCAAGGAGGGTGACGGGATCCACAAAAATGTTGGAGGGCCCCACCTCAGAATCTCAACCTCAAATCTTCCTCTTCGACTTGTCCCTGACAGCCTGACACGACGTCACAATTCACCGCAACTCGAGCTGTGCGCCGCCCTCCCGCGGCCGACGGACGACTGACAGCAGGCGATATGATCCCGCCACGTGTTGTGTGTTGGAGATGCACTTCGCGGCTACGCACCCAGGCGCGCCAGCCCGTCGCTAAACTGGCGTACTCCTCACTCGCCGACACCGACTCCAAGATTCAGCCGGCACACACCTCACAGTCTACCCCAAAGCAGCGAATACGTCGACGCATTCAGGATGGGACGCCTGAGACCAAACGCGCATCATTGCTTCCCACCTACGGCTCCGACGCGCCCGCCTACGACATGTTCAATCAAATTGTCAATGGCCGAAAATCCGAATGGACAGGAAAACCGGCTGCTCTCTCTCCGACTCCAGAGACCTCCGGAATGCGGGCGCATGAAATCGATATGACCTTTCTGCTGAGCACTCTGGTGGCACGCAGGACCGAGCCCGTCATGACACGGCTCAAGACGTTTGAGGAGTCAATTTGGCCCCTCTTACGACCCTATGGGACTGATCTCCCAGCACCCATATCACACCTTCTACATGAATTCATCAACGGTGCTTGCGTAGACTCGATCCAGCATAGCCGAGCCACCGGATGCCGGGAGATTGCTCAGATCGCAGACCGCGTCGGCATGAAACACCCACACATCCCCAACGTCATGGCACTGAAACTTTGCCATGCTTGTGTTACGAGCAAAAACACGACCGCTCGCCGCGGGTTTCTAGCACAGAACCTGCTAGACCTTTGGATGCACGTTTCTCAGATGCAGCGGCTGCCCGAGAAGGACCGGCCCTTGCGGCTGGCCCTTCCTGACAAGGTCGATTTCAAAGTGGCTCTGCGAGCTACGCCGGGCTCACAGGACGGGGTGCCTGGCGATAGAATCGCTACTCCAGAATCTTTTCTTGACGCCCTGTTTCCTCAATTCAAAGATGGCCGAGCGAGAGACCTGATGGACGGGCTTCTCGCAACGCTGTGCCTCTTCTCCGACCCACGATTCGTAACAGAACATGTGCAAAGAGACTTTGCTCCGTTGTTGGAGCTCGCTAGCATCTTTGTGAGTGAACACAGCCAACAGGCCGAATTGATGCTGCAACGATTTCCGCATCAGGTCAGCCATGCAGTCGCCTTTCCGTCAGAAAAGTTTGACGAACTTGGAACATATGTCAGGAATCAGTGGCCGCTGCTAGTTCAGTTTCTAAAGAATGAAAAAGCAGCATGGCGTCAAGGTAGCGCTCCAGATGACTCAACGGCCAGTCTTGCTCAGATTCACAGGCGATTCCGCAGGTCCTATGAAGGACGCAACAAACCCGGAGTAAGTACCATCTTTGCCGAATTGTACGAAAAACAGGCCTCAAGTCCAGATCTACGCTCTGCAATACAAGCCAGGCCTGAATTGATGAGCTTTATCATTTTCATCACATGCGCACTACGCCTAGATTACGAATATAAGACTGCCGTGGAGTTGATGAAGGAGCTGCATATTCCACTCACGCTCAAGACGTACACTGGCATGATGCACGGTTGGAGGCTGTGCAAGGATTTCAGAAAGATTGATGCCTTGTGGAGTCAACTCCAAATGGCAAATGTGCGCCTCGACGTGCCCATTTGGACGGAGCGCCTCGCAGCGTACATCCTCAAAGGCAAGATTGGCGTCTGCATGACTGCGCTTGCCAAACTGCAAGCGGATTGGAACGCTGCGGTGGAGAATAACACGGTCGAAGAGAGCGGCGCCGTCCAGCCCAGCATTGAAATGGTGAATGCCTGCATCAAGGGCACCCTGGAGATTAGCCCGCGGTCGGCCAAAGTGCTCCTCAGCTGGGCGCACAACAACGGCATCAAGCCCGATATCAGCACCCACAACATTATTCTCCGGCATGCCTTTGGGACGGGCCCTGAAGACGTTGCCTGGATTATGGACCTGATGGAGAAGAACGGCATCGAGCCGAACCAGGCAACCTTTGTCATTCTCATTGAAGAAATGCTGTCGCTGACAGGCCCCGAATCGCCCGAGGCGCAGGTCGAGGCTGTTAACCAAGTCTTTGCCGAACTGTCACGCTCCAAGTTTGCCCTGAACCCGGAGCTCTACGCCAAGGCGCTGCATGCCGTCGCATCGCTGGCTAACGCGTCGAACGCGGCCGTCGACGCGGTGCTCGCGCACCTGCGGCACCAAAATGTACGCATCAACCCATACATGGTGACGATTCTGATTGAGCGCTCGCTGCAGCGCGACCCGCACTCCTTTGCGCCGATCGAGGCGCTGCTCCGCAAATACGACATGGCGGACACGTCGCGCGGCGATCAGACGCTGTGGGAGCGCGTGATTCGCGCCGCGGCCATTACGGGCGAGCCCTACGTGGCTCTCAAGCGCTTCGACGAGCTCGCGGCCGCCGGGCGCCCAGTCACGTCTCTCCCGTGCCTCAACGAGCTGCTGCGCGCGCTGCTGGCTGAGGGCGACACGGCCAATGCACGGCGCATCGTCGACTCGGTCCTGCATAACAAGATGCTGGCACAAGTGCAGAGGGGTGGTGAGACTGACGTCGACGAAGCGCGCTTCTGGAAGCATCACTTTTGGTATCTGGCCAAGGAAAATAACCTCCTCGACGACGCAAACATGCCTGGTGGACTGCACAAGCTGATTCAACATTACTGAAGATGGGTAAAGCGTCGGGCTGTTGCTTCTGTGTCTCTATTTGTACATTATATCACGGCTCATGGCCTGTTGTCGTATTTGACTTGTTTCTTCTTAGACAGATGGACAGATTTCCATCTTCAATACCATGTACATTTTTTCAAAAGTGTGGGTTGGTATTCGTTATAAAGCCAACGTCAAATGGCTGTGCCCCAGAGTGATGAAACGCCGATATCCCGCTTTCCCAAAAATACAAGTGTGATATATACATGCGCGGAATCCGACATTGATCCCCAAGCCGCTACGACTCGGCCATGTGCTCGTCCTCGTCTTGTCCAGCGCCGCTACCCTGGGCTTGCTCTTGCGCCGGCGCCGACACTTTCTCCGTCGCAGGCTGCTGCTGCTGCTGCTGCTGCTGCGCGCCCAAGGCCACCACCACCGCCTCCAAGCCCTCGACCTCGTCCCTCGCGAGGCCCCTCCCGGGACCCTGCCACTCGCCGTCACGCACCTCGCCCGCGGGGCCGAGCTCCACGCCCGCGACCGTCTCAAGGTAGCGTCTCGACGCGGTTTCAATGTACTCGGCGCGTTCGCGGCGCCAGCTCTTGCCGTCTTTCCCATCCTCCGCGTCGCCATTGTCGTCGCCATCGCCGTCGCCAATATCCGGAATCAGGCTCCGCAGGGACGTCGACAGCGACCTTAGCGTCTGCAGCTGCGCGAGGATAAACTCAGTCGTCGTCGTGATGGGGCGCTCCGTGCCGCCTTCTTCCAGCGTGCCGCGGTCGTGCAGGAATCCCAGCGTGTCGGCCTGCTGCTGCTGCTGCTGCTCCGCATCGCCTCCCGCCACGCCATCCTCCTTCTTCACCGACGCCGACGCAGCGGGCTTGCCAACGCCCACCGCGGCGCGTAGCGTCCTCAACAGCGTGTCGTTGCGCACACGCTCCGTCTCGAGCGCGACCTGCAGCTTCTGACTGGCGTGCAGCCTGCGCCGCAGCTGCGTGACCGAGTCTAGCGTCGGCTGCTGCGCGTCGGCGCCGCCGCCGGCCGCCGCTGGCGCGTCGAAATCGAGCCCTTGATAGTGCGCGAGCTGCATGTACGGCTGGTCGTCGGGCTTGACGGTGAGAATGTTGCGCATGACGTAGAGCTCGAAAATGTCAAAATTCTTGTCAATGGAAGCGTTGAGCAGCGTCTCGAGCTGGTGCGTGCCGTGCTCAATCTCGCGCTTGGCGGCTTCGTCGGGGTTGGGGGTCGCAGTGTCGGGAGCGGGGTCGGCACCGGGCGCGCCGCGCTTCTTGGAAGGGCCGCCGCCGAAACCGAGGCTCTGCGCGGGGAGCTTGGTGAGGGCGGTCTCGACGGCGCCGAGGGCGCGGTCGGCGAGGACATTGACGGCGTTGATGATGTCGTCGAGGAGGGACTGGGCGGTGGTGGGTGTTTTGTTAGTGGTGGGGGGAACACGGCAACTGGTTGCGGCGGGAGACTGAGCAAGGGGCACATGGAAGACGTACGACTGGAGGGTAGCTAAAGTGCTCAGTGAGCAGCTCATACTCTGCATTATCGGGCGCCGACATGGCAAATGTGATGGTGCTGGTGTTGTAGAGAGAAACGGGGGGCCGAGTGAAGTTGGAGGGGACGCGCTTCGCAGTACAAGACGCGGCGGGTTAGTGGGTAGGCTGCTGTCAAACAAGGTGAGACAGCGCTGGACCAGACCCATCTAACTATACCTAACCACCTGGCCAAAACGGGGTTGATTACGCCCACTTCTAGTTAGCACGAGCGTCATCAGAATTAACTTGGCACATGTATATAAAGGCATATATAGATGAAGTAACTTCTAAGCCTTAATATAAAAAAAAAAAAAAAGAATGACCTATTAAAATCTTATCTATATTATATATAATTATAAACTAAATAATAATATAATCTTATTAACTATTCGTTTACTTTGAAATTATTCAGGTAGTACTATATACTTAGCTTACTAAGAGATTACTTTATAATGTGGTGAGGTAATTTAGTATAGCTATGAACAAAGTAGGTAGGAGAAGTAATATGTCTGAATTATTTCTAGAACCACGTCAAGCGAGCTTTTCGGCGGGTTGGGGAGCAATGCGGGGGAATGCGGATTGACATACTATCTTGACGGATGAATAAACCCTCTTGCCCACCATTTCTCTTAATTGCCCTCTCTTAGCAGTAATCCCCGTCTTTCTAGGATGACGTGAAGAAGAGCTTTCTTGGAATTTTTTCCACTGTTGCGATGTTGTGCGACCGCTGCTGTGATATTTCGAGGTCCTTGTCCTCACAATCCGCGAGATCACCATTCTAGTATACAGGAACTAAAGCGGCCAGCCTTTACCAAGTGCCACATCTGTTCTGTGTTATGGAGAGTGGTATCGGAAAGTCCACTGAACTAATGGGCTTTCGCCAATACACTATGGAACCGAGTTGAGCTACGGTCTGGTGATGATGAAAGATTTACGACTTGACTCAATTCTATATTAACCAATCACAATTCAGTTCTCACAAACATACGTAGTACCAAAGCAGGATGCTGAATGCAATACACATATATTGACCAATTTCTGTCCCCTCGTTTTTGTCGACCAGCGTAGCGATAGCTTTGAAATAGCATGTCGCCCACTGTTTGCCAAATTCCAATCATTATTTTTGTTGGCGCAAAAAAAAAAAAAAAAAAAAAAAAAAA
>JAAHCF010000415.1:0-33634 GCA_038367545.1 Beauveria asiatica | reverse complement strand
GGGGGGGAGGGGGGGGGGGGGGGGGGGGGGGGGGGGGGGGGGGGGAGGACTGGGCTGTCGACAACCTCGGGGGAAGGGAAGGGGTTTAAATAATGATTCTAATTGCAACTATGAGCTCTACATGAACATTGATACTTTTCTCTTTCAAAGGAGACTTTCATGGCGTTCCGGGGCCCCGCGGCAAAAGGAAAGGCCGGCAGGAACGAAGAAAAGTTTCCGGTTGGAGTTACCCCATGTTACCCCATGTTACCCCATCTTTGATGTTGAAAGATATAAAGTCAAGCATTGCCCCAGACTGTGGCTGGGTCGATTGATACATTTCAAACTTTACATGGCAGGCTTAAGCCTCATTCAAGTTTTTCTGTTGCAGTTTTGCTTCTCCCCTGTGGCACGTCAAGTCACAGTTTTCAGATTCTCCATATCTCGTTAAGCCTCATTCATCTTTTTCAACTGCAGTTTTGCTTCTTCCCCGTGGGGGAGTCAAGTGGCAGTCTTGAGATTCTCCATAGCTAGCTTGAGCCTCGTTCATCTGTTCAAATGCAGTTTTGCTTCTTCCCTGTGGCTCAAGTCTACGACGTAAGAATGGAAGCATCTCGCTTCCCGGGCCAGACCCCTTCCCTGCACTGACAAAAAGTCTGTTACAAGTACAAGAGATTACATGGTAAACCTACCAAATTCCAATGTACCGTTCTATCCTCGACAGCCATCCAAGACCGGGAAAAGGGTCATGAGGCCTAAGACTTGGCCACTCCTGCGCCCCTTCCTTCCCAAAAGGGAAACTGCCAATGCTGCAAAGTTTGAAATCGTTGCAAATTTTGAATTGTTAAACTCTCTCCGGAATTACCAGCCCCCTCCCTACCTCAAATCTGATTACTACTTCTAGAAGTTGTGCCTGAATATCAGAGCGATACGTTGCACTAGACAACGGCTTTCAACTTCTATTGGTGTAGACTCGCTGCTAATGTTCAAGCAAACTGCCGCGGTATTTCCGGCTCAACTAGTTAAGAAATCGACCAAGAAAATAATCATTGCATCTGAAGAGGTTCACAATTGCTGCTCACACAGATCACACTTTGAAAAAGGTGGCCGGCGAGTAAATGGCTTTTCTTGCCGCTGTCTAAACGCCACCACCCCCTGGGACCCTGTTCGTACCTTCTTCAGATGCATTTCCTTTTCGGGCTCCAAAAATCCCACTAGAAATACTTTTCTACACCTTGTTTCTTGGTCATGACCAACATGGAATAGCACCCTCCAAGTTGAGGCACACGTGGTTGGCAAGCACCAAGCCACCAACTGGCTTGACAAAATTTTTTGCAGCGTCATGACTCTCAACATCAACCTTTAGGGGCTTCTGATAGACTTTGAATCGATGCTACGATAGCATAGTCTTCCGCAAATCACCTTCTTTAGTCACCCTCCTAGATCCCTTGCTTCCAGGTCAATCATGGAGAACATGGTCACGTGTAGACTGTAGTGTACATTCACGATAGTCTCGCCCAAACAGGGTGCAGGAATCAACTCGATTGCTCTCTTGGGTATTGTTTTATGTCTTTTGATTTGTCTATGTTCATCTTTAGTCCATTCCGCAACTCCTTTGATTAATCCTCATTCAACGATAAATATAACTTTCTTCCCAGTCAATATCCATCTTTCTCATCCCAATAATCTCCTCTTGAAGATTTTCTCCTCGGTAGGCGTACATAAATCTTCAGATATCTGCCTAGTAGACTGTAGCCTCAAGACAGCTCCATCTATTGGCGGCTCTTGAGCAGCCCCTGGAGGTATGAAGGAAATTGCTTCTTGTCGGTCGACGTAGTAAGTGACCGCAGGAATTCGTCTCCATTGATACCGAGGCTGGCAAACACTCCATTCTGTAGGTTCTGGATAAAAGCGTCGCCTGTTTTGGTGTAGATGAGTTGCTCCAGGCTAGCAATTTCCACCAGAATCTGCTTCGTCTGCGCGTCCTGCCCAGGCCGGAAGTTGGGATTGCGTAGCACCTCCCAGCATGCGTTGTGAAAACGATCAATCATGAATTGATCAAAGCCAGGTATGACAGGACTGGCTGAGCCTATTGGCGCAGTCGGGTTCTGCGAGATGGTAGCTACATCAGGTCCGCCCCAAATAGAGGAGATGCGCAATAGGATGGTGAACGCGTGTCGAGACGGTCCCAGATTGCCTTCCAAAATCTTTCCTAGCTCAATGACAGACGAGATCAAAGACTCGAAGTAGCCTTGGTTGGCTTCGCTGATCAACACGCCCTCTAGTCCGTTGTTGAGAATAATCTGAATAAAGGAGAGGTACTCGCGTCGAAGCTCGGCAAGCTGGATTTCGTCGTCTGTTCCGTGAATCGGCTCTGTCAGTCCAGCAAAGATTCTCTGGAGCAGAGGTGTCAGCAAAGCATTCAAGACGTCGTAGATTTCCGCCTTGAAGCCGAACACGACTTGGTCCAGCAGGCGCAAGAACATGGCCATTTCATCTTTGGAGGAGCTCTGTGAGAGTAAGCCATCAATCCATTGGGGGAGTTGAGGGAGAACGGCAGCGCCCAGAACACCGAGAAGCTTGGAGAATGCTGAACGGCAGGCTGTCCTAATCTCGCACGAGGAATTGAGTTGGCTCAGTGCGATGAGAATAGCCTCTGCGGCTCGTGAGAACTCAGCTGCCACCACTTTATCCGGCGGAGTGTGCTCTTTGCTTGTCGAACCAGGTGTCCAGTCAGAGAAACCGTGTGCTAGCGTGCCAAGGGCCATCACGATGTGATGGATCTGGAGGTTGGCCTGGGCATCGCCAGACTTGGCACGAGGCAGGTGTACTTCCATATCCTGAAAAAGAGGCTCCATCACTGATCGAACGTAGAGCGCCTGTTTTTCGACAGGAGTGCTGGAAGTAGACGAAATACACCCAATCGCCTCAAAGAGGTATAGTTGGCTAGTGAAGAGAGCATCGGCAGAGTGATCAGATTCGTCCGAGGACATGTCATCGTCCGCATCCTCGCCCGGGACCTCAGCCTTGATCGGCAGTAGATCTCCAATAGACTGGATGACTGTTTCGGCGACGTTGCCTACCCGCCCGCGAAGCTGCTTGATGAATCGATGAAAGAGATACCACGAGCGTGTCTTGAGTCGTACATGTTCGTGATGCACTAATCGGACAAAGTTCTCCAGCACTTGTGGAATGTACTGTGTGTTGGTGTCGAAAACGGCGCTGTATCGAACACATATTTCCATGTACTGGAGCAAAATGGCCGGATGCGAGAAGCTAGCAATACCTGTCACTTGTCAGTCATTGTCCATCAGAGCGATTCATCAACAGACGTACCAGACTCTACCATTTTTGTGACCATAACTACCAAGCGCTCGGAGGCCTCGCTAGAAGGCTGATTCTTTGTGCCAGGGCCGTGGTTCGGTAACGCAAGCTCTCCAAAGAGGTACATCTCGTGCAGAGCTAGATCCAGATCTCTCCAGTCCATCTCAGACCCTCGTTGGTTGAGGGTCTGAAAGGTTGTGGCGACCAGGTTGCTCAGCATGTCCATGTAGAGAGGCTGGTTTATGGCAGCAATAGTCTTTTGCAGGTTCTGTAGCTTCTTTCGCAGCTCTTGAAACTCGGCTTCGTCTGTCTGCTCATCTTCATTTCCCCAAGAAGAAGTTTCGTCGTATCGCATCTTCCGGATAATGGCGTCGAGAATCGGCGCAAGCATACTGTTGTACTCTTCGGGAAGCTGTCCGAGCTTGCGGAGAAAGGTGAGGAGGTCAGTGAGAGCAGGAACGACTGTAGAGCAGACCTCGTCGTATTCATCAGTGAAGAAGCGGAGTAGCAGCGGAAGAAAGTCGTTGAGATGCTGCTTTGCACGAGATCGGGTATCATCGCTAATCTGTGGATCGTCGAGTGCTCTAATGATATCGGAGACTACACTGTTGACTAACTTGGCGACGACTTCAGCAAGATCGGTATCGTACTGGGACGTCCCACGGTATTCGCTCAGCAGGGGCATGGCAACGAGCTGACTAACAATACTCTGGAGGCTGAGGAAAGAAATCATCTCCATCTTGTCGGCAGAGCGCATCTTTTTACCGCAAATCTCGGTAAGAGTCTCGATGGCAACGTCGCGGACCTTGTCAGCTCGGCCCTCATTCTGGTGACGTCCGACAACGGGAAGGATCAGGCTGAGCATATCTTGGCTGATGATGAGGGAAATATCCATCCAACTAGCCCACTTGCCGATGACTCGAAGGACCATTTCGACCACAGCGTCATTGTCGCTGTAACGAGCAAGAAGCTGCTTCCAGGAGTCAGCAACGCGATGCATGTCTTGTGCTCTCAGCTGGTCTTTGAGCTCCGTGTTACGCTTAGACTCGTTACTCTGGCGAGAGAGAAGCATATCGGCGATCTCGTCGTGGATCGAGGACAAGATGCGGAGATAGAAGAGCGTGCCGCGGACGTTGTTGACACCGTTGCCGATGCCGGTGAGGGCTAGAAAGTCTTCGAGGAATGACTGCCACCCATTTTGGTACAGGAATACAAACAGGTACGTCAAGGTTTGCGTGAGCTTGTTCTGGATGTGTGGCTGGTCGGGTTCGTTTTGAGTATCTGGGCCGTATGTTTGGCGAGTGTATTCGAGCAGCGTCTGCTTGAGGTAGCTGAGGCTATCGGTATCGAGGCCGTGATTGTAGACGGCATAGTTGATGATTTCAAGACATGTCATACGGGCAAGGTCGGATGCCCGGGGCGATGTTCGAACATAGAGGTTGGTGCAGGCTTGCCAGGCCTGCGGATCGGATCGCACCTGGCCTAAGTACTCGAGGGCCTGCCCTTGGAGGGACTGATCAGATCGGGGGTTCGACAAGATATCGACAACTCTTTCGATCTATGTTGCAGCAAAATGTTAGCTGCAGCTGGAGAGAAGCTCCTCTGCGTGCATTGCAACGTGCCCGCGGCAACGTCACCGCAGATGCCGGTCACAACGGCGGGGCACGAGGGGAAAACTGTGTCTTTTCGGAATCATACCTGAGCCTCCATGGCTTGTGAGAAAAATATGAGAAAAAATGTGTTGCGCGCAGCTCGGGTGCTTGTTTGATTCCCGAGCTATCTTTGATGAGGACTGGTGTGAAACTTTTCGGAAAGGCTGCTATAACTCTGGCAACGTTGGGCATACAGCACACAACATGGTAGACAAGGCGGCGGGTTTCGAAAATTGGCGAGGGGGACGACTACCGCGGATGCATGCCTGGGAAGACGGGGACAGGCGAGGCAGAACGTCTGGCCAGGCAGGGGCAGAGATTCTAGGCAGAACTACGGCAGACTGGGGTTGATGATGGCTGTGCGGAGGGATTTAGGCGACAGGGTCGGTTGGGAAACCGGTGTATTTGGCGATGTGGTGTGAGCGTTGTGCGTCTATTTCACAAAAGTCGGTGCCAGTCTCGTGCCAATGTGGGGGTTGAGGTTGCAGCGCTGCCTGTGGCTGATGGTGACTGGGCTATTGTGGCTCAAGCTGCTCGGTGTGGCGAGTGCCAGTCAAGTTCGTACTGTGTGCCAATCGATCACACTGTCCAGCACTGCAGCGTTTTCTTGCCTCGACACAGTGTTGGTATAAACATGGAGGCTTTGGCTGCTTCATTATGCTGGTTCAATCGTGTGACGCGAGTTTCTGAGCGTCTGATGCAGCGTCGAGTTAGTTAGTTTCTTTTGACTTTTCCATTTTGTTTTGCTTCATGTGGGATCTCAACATCCTGTACTACAACGCAGCGTATGTGCGGGACAATGGTAATAGTTCAGCACCACGTCAACCGACCATAACAGCCAATAACACAGAACAACGGCACCAAGGGTTCCAGGAGCCGCGAGCGAAGCACTGAGCGATAAAGAGAACCTTACCAACACAAGCAGAGAAGCGAGTGATTACGCCTGAGCTAAAGAGTATCAGCTACCGGGTAGCCCGTCCCACCAGCATTGCCAACCAAGATCAAGCAGAAGACCAAGCGTGTTCCCCTAGAAAATGCGATGACACCCACCAAAGGCGCGATTTGTCTCCGTACATAACCAACCCCTGACGAATATACTCGTGGCTCTGGCTTCCAACCGTTACTTGACCGCTCAGTATACATTGGAATAGCGGGAACGAGCGTGCATGACTGGTCACTGGAGCAAGACGTATGTCAAGACTCATCGGTCTCACAATTTGGTCTGGTAGTTATTTCCAGGTACATTCAACGAATGATCAATGACTACGACGGGTAGCGGAGAGATTTGTGTTACAGACCAACTCGAAAGCGCGGTAACGTGGTCTGTGGTAAAATCACGGTACAGCTACGCGGGCGAGAAAAAAAAAACCATGCCACGTTTGCTGGTTTCTCAACCGTACCATGACTCTGAGCTCCGGCTAGCTAGTTAGCATTTGTCTGCTCGCTGGGATTACATACTCGCACAGAGCATAGGTTGAGCGATGCGGCATCAGAAGTCGAGAGCTTTGTCTTTACGCCTGAGCTGAACCTGTCTCGGATGACACAATGGAGACCACATGTTGTTCGTTTGTTGTTTCCGCGTTGTGTAAGTGATACAGCCCCGCGTCTCACGGCTGAAACATCGTCTGGAATGCGACGTGTGTTAATAGAGGGTCCATCGAATAGTTCGTCTCGTTTTGCGTCCCAGTGGCCCGAGTCAGAAAAGAAACAAAAAGAGGAGACTTGAGAACCAATAGCCACGGAAACATGACGACTGTCAGCGCAAAGGATCAAGAACGCGCGTCAGGCCTCGGGAGTCGGGTGGAGTTCGTTTGTATGATTACGGGCATGTCGACGACGCCGAAGATATTGGATAGCTGATGTGTTTGAGCGGCAAACGAGATCGAACACGTCGCGGAGAAAAGTCTAAACAGTGGTCAAGAAGACGAAAAGAAGTGCACTGGAATGGTGAGTACTGAAGAGCTGGCCACGAGGAGAAAGTGCACAGAAGACCTGTCCCGCGGGTAACTAGAGATGCAGACTCGGCGGAGCGAGGTCGTGTCAGAAGCCGCTAATAAGTGACTTAGTTAGACAGGGTGAAAAAAAAAGCTTTATCGGAGCCGAGAGCCGAAAGCAGCAAATTCCAGTCAAACGAAATAATACAAGAGGCAGACACTGGACGAGCTTTTGGAGCATGAGATATGCTGGTGGCACGAGCCGAAGCTGTCCACATACTCGACGCATCCTATTGCGGGGGCACACTGCGTACCACTCATGAAATCGCGGTGAATCGAGGGATTGACGATGAAGTGTTGAGAAAGAAGCGGTCATGGATCTGGCGGAGAGCAGGGCCGCCGGCACGGCGCGCCTGCTTGACCGCAATACTAGTAGCCAACGAAAGCTGATCCGAGCACAGAAAGGGGCAGTTGGACGACTTTCTGGGACAGATTACAAAGTAACAAAATCTCGTGTTTCGAAACCAGCAGGGCCCCGTCCGCCAGCCCGTCCTTGCTCATGCTTGCCCGTCCACTTCAAACCCATGTTGGCCTGTGGAACCTGCCCACTTGTAGATTGTGAGGAGAAAAATACAAAAGCCTGTTGAAAAACAAAAACAAGGCGAGGAACGGAGGTGCAGGGCATGGGTATAACCGCAGGGCCGACGAGGCAAAATGCCCGGAATCACGATATCGACTCCAACGAACTCTCCATCGGTTCGCGTTCCCGCTGTGGCGCCAGTAAAATGATATCGGCTCGCCTAACTGGACTGTAACAGTAATTTACGCGTTTGAAGCTCGCCTTTGCAGGCCAAAGTATTTGGTTTCGATAGTTTGGATATTCGAATGGGGAACGGGCGGTATGTCAGCTTGTCATGCTGCAGCTCCAGAATAGACATTCGATTCGAAGTGACATCTATAAGTTGGGTGATGGGCATTGAACATTCCAAGAAGAAAGAAAGAAGCCAAATTGATATTTAGTTGGTCAAATTCAATCAACTTCAAAAATCAAGGCGCTACTTTGGCGATCAACCGTTGTCGCTGGGCTTTCTGCAGCGCCCGCAGCCAGCCGGGGCACCAATATCGGAGATTCTTCTTTCACATGGAGCTAATCTCGCCTGGCGTCGTGTGAAAAGGTTTGATAAATGCGGCGAATGAGCAAGACGTGGTGACATTGAAAAGTGTGGCGGGTGAGACCACTGGCTCGAGCGGCGTTCCGAAATTGGTCTCGGCTACTTGAATAATCACGCTACAGCGTCGTTTTGTTCCGGTAAATATTGATGCTCACCAGCAGCGACTGTTTGTGTTTGTGTAGCCAAAAGGTAGCTGAGCCATGGTGCTGCACGCCGACGCAGCCTGGTAGATGCTTATTACTGGTACCAGTCGACCCCGGCGAACAAAGCAAGGCATGTTGCTCTGCTGGACTTTTGTTGTGTGGCGGCGGCAAAAGTACTCATTTATTAAATACCATTGGCTAGGTGATATTTATCAGCCAGTAAAAGCTGCAGAGTAACGACCCCCAGCGCAGCCGGGGGTTGAGAATCACACGCCCCCTCCTCTCTGGCCGGTCTGGACTCTGGACTGCCTCTCAAGATGGGGTGGGCCAGCGCCGTGGGCCAGCAGCAATCTGGGTTGGATCGCGAGGTGACTGGACTTGTACAGATTACTTGGTATTTATTAGCGAGTGCAGACAGGCTGAACATGGCGGTGATGGGGATGGATGATGAAAGGGCCTACGGGAGCACCAAAAAAAAAGGGGAAAAAAAAAAAAAAGGAAAAAACGCGGAATGAAGTCAGCTTTTATACGTCATGTATTGGCCTGTCTCTGTTGGCTCTCAATAGCGCCGTTGTATTCCGTACATCTGTACTGTGCCTTGGCTTGCAGCGACCTTGGCTCTTCTTGTTCGCCACGCCGATCTACGTACGTACTAATCCGTATTGCGCGCAAATAAGCATGCTTTACCGCCTGGAGGCAAAGCTCCCGCCCATTGCCATTGGCTCCAATTGTGTGGGCAGAAGATTTGTTCCTGCATTGTCAGCGGAATGAGCAGCCAGTTGTGGTTTTCCATCTGGCCCCCTTTTTTGTCTTGTGCGCCTGTTTGACAAAGTATGTCCTGATAGCACTGTGAGTCTTGAATAAAAGCCCTGTAATCTGTAAATAATCCGTACGGATTAATCCGTACAGATTAGCCATTTCCAATGGGAGATTCCAAGCATGAACAAATATTTATTATCCTCTGCCCATTGTGGATGACGACAGAGCCACTCCCATGCATGACAGGGCGAGACACAGGTAAGCCCCAGCGCTTACAGGGCTGCTAGCAGTAAAGGGGCGCTGAACGGGCGACTGTGTGGCAACAATTATTCATTGGATTCCATGTCGCCGCCTATTGCTGTTATTATTATTGCAGCAATCAGGTATACATACAAAGTAGTGATGGCTTGAACCAGCGCGGATGAAGTGGACTGGCGACACGCCTCGGCATAATCCGGATCTTGAATAGGTAGGCAAGAGTCGCAAGACCCGGCCCAAGCGAGTGAGTCTTGACTCTTGATCTGCATCAGTGACGTTATGAGACGAGTCTAAGACACCGGCTCTGCGTCTGAACAAGGCGTGCAAGGCTATTCTGTCGTTGGACATGTTAAACGTAACACTATTTTTATTGGCTAGATAAAATTAATAATTGAGTGCCGTCCCTGCTATAATTACTATGGCATATTGGGGGGTAGCGAGATTGCAGGCAGAAAGTAATCAATTAGAGGGAAACCAACAGACATGGTCGTTTCTAACAATAGATGAGATTTATATTTACTAATCCGTACCTGACAAGGAGAATACGGATTGATAAAGTTGTCAAGTTGTGATGGGCAGGTTGCAGTGGCACGGTGGCAGTGCTTAGTTTATTGGAGCTGCAATCGTCTTGATGAAGAGCAGAGACTGATGACTGGTTGAAGCGCGATGCTCATTCGTGCAAGCTGTGGCATTACTGGCTGGAGGCATGTATTCCAAGGCAAGGGCAAAAAAGTCAAATGATGAGCAGGGAATTAGTTCGATGGAGAAGGACAAGGCATCGACGTCTAGAAAAGGGATTGATCAGAGCACGAATAGGCCGTACAGGGTGACAGGCTGCAGGCTTTGATGACAGCGAGGTGCAGTGCCTGTGGACCCTCATTTCTAGGTCATGGCCCGCTGCGAATGCCCCTGAGTAACACCAAAGCCCCTAAATGCTCCCTGCGCTAGGTGCAAATCAGTGAACACTACCTACCTAAGGTACCTACCTACCTACCCACTGTAGGTAGGGAGGCAGGTACTTGGTACTTGTGAGAGCGCGTGCAGAGTGGGGTAGCAGTGGGTGAATTTGGGGCAATTGCCAATTGGGCATCTTGGGTCATCTTTTTCCCCTGGATTAGCGCGCCCCGCCTGTCCAATTGGCCCAATTGTCCCACACGGGCCACACCATGCTGCATGCCCCCATCCATTGATCCATGGATGGCCCCATGTCAATTGTCCATGCCAAACAAGCTCCATGCTTTCTCACGCCCACATTCTCTTCCATTCTCTCTCAATGGAGCAAAACAGAAAGACCACCACCTCCCGACGCGGTGCAATTTCCCAGATGGAGCTCATGGCGTGCGTCCATCACCCTCATCACAATATCGCACACATGGCTACTCCGTACAGTACCAAAGACGATCAAGAACAAAGCCCCCGCCCCTTTTGAATAATAAAAAAAAGAATTGTCAAGATGCACACCCCCCGAGCAGTCGAGCTGGCTATTATTTAATACCGCTTCCCTCCTCTCATCACCTCTTCTCTTCTTCTTCTTCTTCTTCCTCAGCCAAAACAGCCCATTCACAACCACAAGCAGTACGCTTTTGACTCGTTTGACTTCGGTCGTCCATTCTTTCAAAACTTTTCAAAGCCTTTCGCTTTAGTCACTCTTTCACCTTCCATTCACCCACCCCCAACCATTTCAATCAAGATGCGTTTCGCTGCTGCCGCCGCCATCCTGGCCACTTCGGTCATGGCCGGAACCGAGGTCTCTGTTGAGCCCACCAGCACCGCCTTTGTCACCGAGCACATCACCGTCACCCAGTGCCCCGAGACCGTCACGGACTGCCCTGCCCGCTCCAAGACCACCTCGGTCATCACCAACACTGTGCCTCTGACCACCAGCACCATCTACAGCACCAAGGTCCACACCATCACCAGCTGTGCTTCTACCGTCACCGACTGCCCTGCTCACAGCACCGTCGTCAGCACCGAGACCGTCTCTGTCTCCACCACTGTCTGCCCTGTTGTCCCTGCCACCCAGACTCCTGGTCTCTGGAACAACTCGACTATCCCCGCTGGCCCTGGTGGCGAGAAGCCTACCGGCCCCGGCGCTGAGAAGCCTACCGGCCCCGGTGCTCCCAAGCCCAGCGGCCCTGGCGGCGAGAAGCCCACTGGTCCCGGCGCTGAGAAGCCTACTGGCCCTGCCCAGCCCCCCAAGTCGGCCGGCCCTCCTGCCCCCGCTTGCCCTACTCACTCCGTTACCGCCATCACCAAGAGCTACACCACCGTCCTCACCTCGGTTGAGTACTCTACCATTGCTGTTCCCTGCCCTACCGGTGGCAACCCCGCCATCCCTACTGGCGCTAACCCCGGCCCCGGCGCTCCTCCCTCCGGCCCTGCCGGCCCTGGTGCTCCTCCTGCCGGCACCGGTGCTCCCAAGCCCCCTGCTGGTGGCAACCAGACGTAAGTACTACCCGAATCATGATATTCAGCTCATTTCTAACTAATGCCTCACAGCTGCACTGGTCCCAACTGCCCTGCCCCCCCTCCCGTCACTGGTGCTGCCGCTAGCTTTGCTGGCTCCGCCATCTTTGCCGCTGCTGCCGGTCTCGCTGCTTTCGTCCTTGCTTAAATCATTTCTTTCGGCTTACATAGTTGAAGCCTAACAAGGGCTTCGCAGTATTTTTTAACGACTGGCATATTTCTGGAGTCTCTCAGTTGGACATGTACAGAGGTTTAACTAGGCTCCTTTAATACTATAAAGCATTTACGGCAAAACATTTTTTTTTGGCTGCTGGGTCGAGCGGATTCTACATTTTGGCGCTGGGCTACAAATGTATTTTAATTTCTAATTGTATAGGGGTGTTTCGAGGAAAGCGAGCCTTTTCTCTACATGTTTACTTTATTCAATTTTTCAATATTTATTTTTTGCCTCACCCACCCATCATGACTGTGATGCAAATATGCGGGAGTACGCATGGGCATGCGCACAAAAAGGAGAGACGTCACCAGTGAGACTGTTTTAGACCAAGACAAGGCCATCAAAGACTGGCCACCGAGCCGCACTACTCCTATTGTTTCCACAAGTTAGGAACGCGGAAAAAGGAACAAAGTTTGGGGGGAACTTGATCAGACCTGCATAATCGGAATGGCAAAGACAAAATGAAGCGTGGGGGGGGGAAGAGCCTAGACTGCCAAAGTTGACAACGTCTTTGTACAAGGGGGGTGTGCATTTCTTTCCTGTCTGTGAGTTGAGCTTGCTGGTTCGGTGAGCTAAATATTTACTTACTACGGATTAATCCGTACTGGTATTATTTAGGTAAATAGTTACTTGGTCGGCAGGCAGATGCGACGTGCAAACAAGCTTATCATGTCCACTTGGCTCTCGAAGAATGTTTTTATCGCATCACGCCACCAGCGATGCTCCGCCCTTTTTTGACCTTTTTTCTTCTTCTTTTCTTTTCTTATATCCCCCCTGCTTATTCAAGGCTGTAACCGACCCGAGACTTTGCTTACATTCGTCCAATTTGCTTTTCTGGCTTCTTTTCATTTATTTTTTTATTTTTATTTTTTTTTGCTCAGACGCGCCGGCAGCCCGAACAAACGCCAACGTCGGTTGTTGCGAGGAAAAAAGTTCCTGAGTCTTGTCCCCTTTCGGTTTGGCGCGGCGGATCCCTGGGGAAATTAGCACACGCCCCTCCCCCCTCTTCTTCCCCTTCTCTCTGGAGAATGACCATTTCTGGTTGGTGCGCACACAGCAGCAGCAGCAAGCCTCCTCAGCGCGCGTTCAGCTTTCCCTTCAAGGACGCCCGAGGCTTGCACAAAAAGAAGACGGGAACATGACATGTTGTGTGTGTGTGGGTGGGTGGTGGCATAAATTATGATCGACCAAACAAGACGGGGCTGACAAGGACAAAACAAGGCGCAGCCAGGCAAACAGCGCTCGCTGCGGACAATAAAATGACGCCTCTTTCAACATTATCAGTACTTTCAACGGAGCGCCGCTGAATAATCACCATTGTACTTTTAATTGTGTGTACACGTATTAATAAGCGAGCATAGACTTTTTCCAGCAGTGTTGAACGATTTAAATATTCAGCGAGGCTATCGCTTGCCAGCTTTGGCCCGAATTTGCACTCTGCATAACTCCTCCAACTTGATGCCGCGGTGCGCGGTAAAAGAAATAATGCATCGTTGTGCATGTCACGCACACGCGCACAATTCTCAAGACATGTACGGATTATACCCACCTATTTAGCCAGCTGTGCCAGCAAACACAGCCAGTCGTCATTTTGTCTCGCAGTATCGAAGACTTGGGACATTGACTCTCTTTTGTTGCTCGCTCGCTCCCCTTGCTTCGACTATTCCCGGGCGCCGTCAAAAATCATGAAACAAACGGGCGCGCGCCAACGTGCCCATCTAGATCTCTACCGTCCGTCCGCAAATCTTGAAACGCGCCAATGCTGGGGAACAGCTCAGCTACGCAAGGACTATGTAAATTCTTTTTTACTGCTGATTGACATGTTGACCGCTTTTTTTGCCCTTTTTTTTTCTTTTCTTTTTTTTCTTGTCTCCGATACCTGAACGCGCATAATTATGATCATCTCGGTACATTCCGCGGCTTTTTCTTACTTGTAATTTAGCACGATGCTCGAAACAGGGCTGATGCTGCACCTGGCAGATGTGAAGACAAAAGACACAGAGGTGGTTGAACGGATTGGATGTGAACATGCTCGCTCTAGTCTCTAGCGTATCATTGAGTTGATGCCTCGCGCTGCTACAAGCACAGAACTGGTAGGTTCTCAAACGTTCTCTCGCAGCACATCACAGCCATCCGAGGCCATCACGAGCCATGTAGCATTTCTCAACCGCAGAGTTTTTGCAATGAATAATCGGCCTATGAAGATGAATAGTCGAATGATGGAAATGACCGCCGCAGACCAACCAGATCCGTCATCGGCTGGCGGCCGGTGCAACGTCCTGCCGGGCGCGCCAAGTTCGGACTCGGGCTCGGGCTCGGACTTGGCTGACCAGCGCTGGCCGTCCGTCCTGTGGGGCTCGGCGCCTGGTCAAGATCAAACGTCATCCATTGCCATTTGAGCAAGTAGACGCTGTTGTATTCCGACGACCCTTGGATCAATTGTTGATGGAATAAAAAGACCTGGCATGGAAGTGAAGGAAATAAACCAACTTTTTGTAAATGTATAAATGTATTAGTTACCAACTCTGGACCAGATATGTAAATAGTCAACTTGGGCTGCAAACTTTTAGCGGGTTGTGGGATTCCTCCGGGCCCGCTGTCGTCATGGAGGGCAGCGGGGCCGTGCTATATCCTTTACACTTGATAACATGCTGCATCACCGCCGAGCCTCATGCTCATCGCAACATCTCGCCCTCGACTATGAGGCCCTGCAGCCTCAGCTGAGGGTGGCATCAATGCAGGCGATCCGATTCGATGCAAAACGTGGCCCCAAGCCCGATATGGGCTTACTTTTCTCCAAACCGTCCAGCCCGCACGGGTTGGTTAAATGGTACCGCTGCTTGATGAAGCACTCTCACCCATGAAAATATGGGTTGGTGGAGTATGCTGACTTTTTAATAAGTCTGGTCCTTGCTCCTCTTGCAGAGCAAAAAAAAGTGGTGGCTGTCAACAGTCGAGCTGACAAAAACGAGGCTTGCGAACTGTTGGTTTGGGACACAGCAGGGCGGTGCGAGCCTAAAAAGAAATAAAAAATAAAAAATAAAAAAATCCATGCGTTAAAGGGTGATTCCTAGGACAATGAGATAAACTCCACCGATGTATATCCATGGAAGAGTGTTCGTCCGTTTCGGGCTTACAGCCGAGACCGATACATCAGAGTCCGAAGCGGTAAAAGTAATTCTACATTGGTGGTCAAGGGTGATGCAGCGCCTTTACGTTGTGAAAATAAGTATACGTCTTTTGCGTCCTCGCGTGATGGATCAAAACTATTTTAATATCCACCAGCAAGCTCCAAAGAAACAAGAAAAGATTTCAAGCCTTGGCGCTCGGGTCTATATTCACCCCGTCACCTGTCAGATTAGTCGCTCCGCTGCCCGGAGCCGGCCCCGTTTCTCATGTACCGGCCGTTCCGAGTCCACGTCACGGCCTCTTGGTCCGAAAAATTTTCTAACAAACAGGAACCATGACCATGAAAAACGATACACAGAGTCTTTCTTTCCCGAACTGAGAATTAACTGCCAACGCTCAAAATTCCCAACCACGGACGGCAGTACCAAAAGACGCCATCATGTCGACCTCGAATGGCCGCGTGCAGGACATCTTTGGGCCCAACTCGCCCTGCAGCCTCAACAACTGCCCGGTCGAGTGGTCCATGCTTGGCTACCGGCCGTCGCTGGCCGCCAACGTTGTATTCCTGGTTCTTTTTGCGGCCGTTGGCGCCGTGCACGCGTATCTCGGCGTGCGCTGGCGCAGCTGGGGCTTTGCCGCGGGCATGCTGCTGGGCTGCGTCACAGAGATTCTGGGCTACGTGGGCCGCATAATGATGTGGCACAATCCATTTTCATATTACGGCTTCATGATCCAAATAAGTTCGTTGGCGCTTTCCCCCCCCGCCCCCCTCTCACCACACCCCCGCTGCCCGTTGACGCTGGCTAACCCGTCCCCCCGACAGTCTGTCTTACGATTGCGCCCGTCTTCTTCACCGCGTCCATCTACGTTACCCTCTCCAAGACGATTATATACTTTGCGCCCCAACTCTCACGCTTCAAGCCACAGCTTTTCTACTGGGTCTTTATCCCCTTTGACGTCGTCTGCCTCATCCTGCAAGCCATCGGCGGAGCCCTGTCCACGACCGAGCGCGACGGCAAGCGCACCGGCGTCGACATTTCCATGGCCGGTCTCATCCTGCAAGTCGTCGTCATTGTCCTCTTCATGGCCGCGTATTCCGACTACATGCAGCGGCTGGCGCGCTCGGGCCGCGCGCATACCGAGCTCACAGCCTGGCGCAGCGTCGCCTTTTTTGCCGGCCTGGTCGTCGCGTGCGTCTTTATCCTCACCCGCTGCGCGTTTCGTGTCGCGGAGCTCAAGGACGGCTACGCGGGCGAGCTGTTCCGCGAAGAGGTGCTGTTTATCGTGCTCGAGGGCGTCATGGTTGTCATTGCGAGCATCGCGCTCATGTTTGGCAGTCCGGGCCTGGTGCTTGACAAGTCGACCGTCAAAACTGGCGACGCGACGCGGAAAAAGCCCGGACACTCGGACAGCGAGGAGGGCGGTATGGTGATGGGAGCATATGATGGTGCAGGTCGTTCTGGGAAAGAGCAAGTTTAAAAGATGGGAGAAGGCGTTTATCATTCGATTCACTATTTAGATACATTTTCCCTTGTTGGGCATTTAGACGGAAGTAGGCTTGTCATAAGCCATGATATCATTACATTTTTTTTAAAGAAAAGATTTTTATGAATCTAAAACTTTGATACAAATATGGTTACTGTAATCCGTAAATCGAAGTGAATATGCACATAGCAACATGTTCCCAGCCAAGTTCTAATTTACACATGATTCAATCTGGTCTGAAACCAGGCCTTATGACTTGCACAATCGAGGTCCAACAAACTGACTCTTGCAACAGTCCAGATACTCCGGATCGGCTTTCAACGGTCGACGCCGCCGGGGACCTTCTCCCGGACCTGCCAGACTGGGCCATGGCGGCCCCACCACTGCGGGGCCCCTTGTGCCGGCCGACATGCTGATGCTGATGCTGATCTTTTCTTTTCTTTTCTTTTTTTCGTGACACATCTGCTGATTATCTGTCTTCTCCCTTCATATCCTCCTGCCACGTTCTCTCAAGGCCGCTTCGTCTTTGGCGTCTCTTTGCTCTACCGGCCTGCATGAACCGTTTGCGCCTCGTCCGCCTCTCTTCCATCTCATCGCCGTTGTCGACCCTCCACCACCACCACCGTCACCACCCCAGACCGACTTCCCACATCTCCCTCGCCTTCTCCGCCTCGGCCTCGACTATGGCTCCTCCCAAGGCCGCCCTCGACTTTGTCGACTTTGTCAATGCCTCGCCGACGCGTGTGTAGTCCCCTCGTCTGCGCCGACATCCTTTGCCGCAGCAACGTGGCTCAGCTGACCTCTACCTCGCAGCGTACCATGCCGTCGCTACCGCCGCCAAGATTCTCGAAAAGGCTGGCTTCCAGCAAATCCACGAGCGCGACTCCTGGGCCTCGTCCATCCGCCCTGGCGGCAAGTACTACGTCACCCGCAATGGTTCCTCGATTGCCGCATTTGCCGTCGGCCACAAGTGGCGCGCGGGCAACCCCGTCTCCGTCGTCGGCGCCCACACCGACTCGTGCTGTCTGCGGCTCAAGCCCGTGTCCAAAAAGTCGCAGGTCGGCTACGATCAGATTGCCGTTGAAAAGTACGGCGGCGGCATCTGGACCTCGTGGTTTGACCGCGATTTAAGCTTGGCCGGCCGCCTCCTCGTCCGCGAGGGCGGCTCCATCGTGCCCAAGCTCGTCAAGATTGAACGGCCCCTTGTCCGAATCCCCACGCTCGCCATCCACCTGCATCGCCAGAGCAACTTTGACCCGAACCTCGAGACCGAGATGCTACCCATCACTGCCCTCGCCGAGCAGCAGCTTAGCAAGCCCGCGCCCAACGCAGGCCGCCGCCCCCTAGACGAGGACGGTGACGAGGACTTTGAGCCTCTCGCCGAGATGACCGACCGCCACCACCCGGCCGTCCTCAACGTCATTGCCAACGAGGCTGGCGTCTCTGTCGACGCCATTGTCGATTTTGAGATGATGCTCTACGACACTCAGGACGCTTGCCTTGGCGGTCTCAACAACGAGTTTATCTTTGCGCCCCGTCTCGATAACCTCGAGATGACGTACTGCTCGATCGAGGGTCTCATCTCTTCTGTAAACGCCAAGGACGCGCTCCACAACGACAACACCATCCGCATGGCCGTCTGCTTCGACCACGAGGAAATCGGCTCCAAGTCGGCCCAGGGCGCCCACTCCAACATGCTGCCCGCAGTTCTGCGCCGCCTCGCCGTGCTCCCCGGCAGCACCTCTCGCGATGCCAGCTCGGACAAGAGCTACGAGCACGTCGCAGCCGAGGGCGAAGATTCGACGGCCTTTGAGCAGACGCTCGCGCGGTCATTCCTCGTCTCGGCCGACATGGCGCACGCCGTGCACCCCAACTACGTCGGCAAGTACGAGGCGGCGCACCAGCCGGCCATGAACAAGGGCACCGTCATCAAGGTCAACGCCAGCCAAAAGTACGCGACCAACTCGCCCGGCATCGCCCTCCTGCAGGAGTGCGCCCGGGCCGCCGGCGTGCCTCTCCAGCTCTTTGTCGTCCGCAACGACTCGCTTTGCGGCAGCACCATCGGTCCCGGGCTCGCTGCGCTGCTGGGCGTGCGCACGATTGACGTGGGCAACGCGCAGCTCAGCATGCACAGCATCCGCGAGACGGGCGGTACTGCTGATGTTGCCTTTGCGATCAAGCTGTTTGACAAGTTTTATTCCTCGTACAGCGTCATGGAGCCCAAGATTTTGATTGATTGAGGGATTCATCTTTGGATTGTGTTTTTTTTTTGTTCGGCAATGGGGTATTTTTTTTGCAGTGAGAATCGGCGCATGAGCGAGGCGCGAGTGTTGCAGGGCGTTGAAGCCAAAATAGCAGAGGCGCGTGAATATCACGAATCATGAAACAAGCTCAACTAAAGAATACTGTCCTGTTGAATGGTTTTGCTTGTTACGTGCAAATAAATGTCTTGTATTTCATCACGTCTTCTCTTTTGATTTCCTCCGTATAACAATACCCCTATATCGCCAATGCGCCAGAAAAGTAAACAAACATGATTACAACAAATATGGGAGAGAAAAGAGTCAGACACTCACCCTCCCCAGAAAGGTGGGCTTTCCTCTTCTCTTTGTAAAACCCAATGTGACCGCAAACGCCAAGGATGCGAGAGTCTTCATGTGCACTCAGTCTTCATGTGCATCCCCCGAACCGAACCAAGCCAAGACGACGCAAGAGTGGTCTACTCCGATACCAAAACAAGAAAACAAGAATAAAGCAAAATGATGTCACCCTCGTTCTCCCAATTGGCCCCCCCTCCCCCCAAAATGAATACGCCGGACCAAAACTCAAAACTCAAAAAAGAACCAGATACCGTCCAAAAATGTCTCGCGGTTGTGCGCCAACAACTCATGTCGACGGCAATGGTTCCACAGCGGGCGGCGTCTCTGCAATCACATCCTCCTTCTCGTCATCGTCGACTTGCCGCGTCGCCGCCGCATCCTGTGAGCTCTCTGGCGTATTTTCCGCCGTCGGCGCCACCATCCCCGCGGCGATGGGCAGGGGACGTGCCTGGAGGTCAGCGAGCGGCACCGAGACCTGTCCCGTGCGGAGCTTGTAGCTCGCGAGCCCGAGGCGTAGCCGTAGAATCTCAACCTTCTATCATCCCGTGTCAGTCCTGCTTCTTTGTCTTCTTCTCCCAACTCATTGACAAAATAAAAAAACACGTCAAAACTAACCTCGCGTGCCTGCTCCCGCGTCAGAGCCCCCGGCCGCGCCACCACCATCGGCGGCGTTTGTGCAGCCACAACGTCCGGTTCCGTCGCAGCCGTCAGCCACGTAGCGTCCTCTGTGGCCGACGCATCAAAGACGGAGCTCGCGTCTGGGCTATGCGTTCTACTCCTCGCCGTCGTCGTTGAGCTCTGCGTCGACGATACCACCACCGCCGCTGCGGCTGCGGCTGCGGCTGCTACCGGCTCCGCATCATCTAGCTTGCTCTTCTTGGCCGCCTTTTCCTGGCCATATTTGCTGTCATTGTCATCGTCGTCGTCGTGCAGCACCATCCCGGAGCGCTTCATCCCCACTGACGGAACACCGCCGTGGCGGGCAGCAACGGGGGGCGCGAGCACGGGTGCCGAGGACAGCAAGCCTAGGGACCGCCGCGCGGTATTCGCCGCCGACGATGCCGCTGCTGTTCTGAGGCAGCCGGGGAGAGGGGTGTGTTTGCTCGTGGACGGTGGTGTCGTGGTCATGGCGTTCGCGTTGAGGGGGGCGAGCGCGGCGCGTTTCTTTGTCGGCGAGGCGCTGTTCATGTTGATTCCTTTATTCAGCAAGAGAAGAATGTGTGAAGAATGACAAGGTTGGAATTGTTTGCTCAACCACGGATTGAATGTGGAAAAGTAAGAGAAAAAAAAGCACGGCGTGCAAGAGAAAGGAACAAGACGAGATGGATCTCGTGGGCTTTGACCCAAGCAGCTTGCCAACGAAGATGGAAACAAGGTATAACTAAGCAAACGCTTTTGATGCTGCCAGTCTGATGCACGCGTTGATGGAATGCAGGATGATGCCGGGTATACTGCAGAAGAAGGAGAATGAACAAGAACAAGGAGGAGCAGAACGCGAATGGTTGGTTGATGGACGTGACGTGACCAGGTCCGAGTACGGGGATGTGATAACTAGGCGTGGCTCGGGAGCCAAGCTGGAGTCGGGTCGGAGGAAGAGGAGCTCACCCCACACTTTTTTTGGCGTGCGTCTGGGTCCCGCTGCAGGTATAGACATACATAAATGTATAATAGTAACTTATAAATAATGCACACAGATCTTTCAGCAGCGCGACTACTGTATGCAATGCTCGGTAGCAATTACAGCAGCGTCTTGTTCGTCATTACAATAAACCTCAACACCCCCCGTTAGATGGCGTTTTACTTGACAACGACGTTTCACCTTCACAGGCTCTTTAATCTAGAATCAATTTTCCCTAGTATCAATCGCAAAGCCTCAAAAACAAAAAACAACGAGGAAAATGCACATGTGGAGCTTCCCGTCGCGTTCGTGTCTCTTCACGTCTCCAGGGACCCGGAGCCGCCAGACAGTCTTGATTCGGCCTAGCGCCCGCCGGCCGACTAGGTAGGTACCTGTTAAATATAAGTGAGGCCCATCGCCTCCTTCATCCACTTGCCATCCTGAGGCTATTTACATGCTTGTCTTTACGCATACAACTGCCCAATATCATGACAGTCACAGATTTCTCTCACACCTTCACATCTTAACAAGGCAATAAATCGCTATTTCCTGTGCACTATTCCACTTTCGAAGCAGAGCCCCAGCCAACAGAATACACAGATATAGGAACAAGACAGCCTCATGAATCCATGCACAAGGAAATTAAAAACGCTTGTAAATACACCTCTGACGATTGAATTGCAACGTCTCGTCGTCACCTTGCCAGACCCCTATTTTGTAGCTCTATCCCAACCGTCGCCTCTCGCCCGACGTTGCATGGCGTCGTAAAAAGGAAAAAAATAAACCGGGTATATATCCTAAGACTTCAAGTGGACGGCTTGACAAGAAACAAAAAAGAAAAAAAAAACCAACTAAAACCAAACCGGTCAAAAAATACAGAGTTCGCTTGTCGCTGCCTACCATGCCCCCCCTTTTCTGTATTAACCATCCAACCGTACCATATTGTCATGGCTTGGATCCCAAAACAACCGAGTGAAAAGCAATAAACGAAAAAGTGAAATGATGATTTCATACAACATGAGCAAGTCATGGTCCGTCATTTCAACAGCAAATGGACATTTGCGCAGCTCTCATGACGTATCAAACGAATATTGGCTCGTGTCAAACTGAAACGGCTTGTTGAAGTCGACAGTCATGTCGTCCCAGTCCGGAGGTGGCCCCGCCAGAGGGTCAAGGAGAAGCGATGGATCCAGCGTACTTCCCGACGCGTCCAGGCTGGTATTGTTCATGTTGAGAAGTACATCCGTGTCGATGTTTTGCCAGTTCATGTCAATCTCCAGCGCCGCACCCTCGGAAATGTCGCTGTTGGGCTCACTCGCTCCGCTGTCCTTGCTCGACTCGGGTGTGTCGTTGGGCGTTAGCGACCGGTACAGCAGAAACTCATTCATCACCGTTGGCAGTCCGTTTTCGAACCCCAGATTGCTCAGCAGCGCCTGCGGGTCAATCGTCGCCGACGCCCACGGATCTACCGGTCCCGGTGTCGTCGCTTCCGCGGTCGTCGTCTTCGGCGTTCCGTTTTCGCCTCTGCCGCCGACAGGCTGTACTCGGCTCAGCGCACTGCCGGATCTCTTCATTGCCACGTCTTCTCCCTGCTTCGAACCCGACTGCGTCATGGGTTGTGCTGCCTCTCCAGCGGCCTTCTTCACCGTCCCGTCCATCTCCAGTCCGAGAGCTAGCGCCAGGTTCTCCTGCACAAACTTGACCGGGTCTTGCCTCGGCTTGACGTGATCCTCCTCCACATGCTGCTTCAGGGCCTGTTCCGTAGCGAAACCAACAGTCGGCAGATCACAGTCCGCCTCCTTGCATAGGAACACCGGCCTGGGTACTGGCTCCGGTGCTCGCTTCACCTCGGGCGACGCCGTCTTACTGACTCGTGGCGATGGTGTGTTGACGCCTTGTCCGGGCTGCTGCGCCACCTTTTGCTTCTTGCGCGGCGGTATCTGTAGGTTCATGTCCTTGGCCTTGCTCATGTAGCTTGGATTGCCATGCGGCGACGAGGCGTTTGTTGGAAAGCCAGGTGCCTGAGCCACCGTCGGTGCGGGAGGGGGCTGGTTCGCTGACTTGCTCTTTTGCCGATTGAGCGCCTGCGAGTTCTTTTCCAGGTTGCTGGCATTCAGAGGTGCCACCACTGCCGCCGCGGCCGACGGTGTTTGCTCGGCATTGCCCTGCGATGCCTGCTGGGCAGCTTGGCCGCCTGGCGCCTGGTTATTCTGCACCCTCATGAAGCCACCCTTGCTGGCGACCTGAATATCTCGGACCATGCTTTCCAGCATGGCTCTGGCCTGCTCCAAGTCTGAAGATCGCATGCTGAAAGAGTCACGCAGCATCTTCATGTTGTCACCATCCACAAATTGCTTGATGAGGCGTTGCCGAAACTTGAAAAACATGCTCGCGCGTGGTTCATCTCCGGTAAGGGCGAACCATCTGGTCAGACCACGTCCCACCTTGCCCATGTCGATGACGATGCGCTTCAGTTTCGCACCAGTCTCCTCGAGCTCTTGAGGACTCATAGGGATGTCGGCCATAGGTTCCTGCATAAGCTGACGTGCGGCTTCTTGGCCAATAGTCTTGAGCCGACTGATCGACTCAGCTGTCGGTTGCATAAGGGAAACAGCTCCCCCCTCTCTGTTGGCCACTTGCTGTCTCAGGAACGCCTCGTACTTGGCTCTTTGCTCTGGCGTCATGCTGGCGATTTGCTGCGCCGACAATTGAGGTGGTAACCTCTTGGGGCCAGTCGAGTTGTTAGGTCTGGCACCGCCAGCGTTGCCAGCATCGGCAACATTATCAGCACCGGCGGCTTCGTCAGCGCTGGGTCGCTTGAGGTTCTTGGCAGGCTGTTGAGGCGTTGGCTGCTGCTTGACGGCGGCGGCTTGAGCCGGGGCAGAAGCACCAGGCATTGTGCCTCCTTGTTGTTGAGGCGGCTGAGGCTGCTGACGGTTTGCCTCGTGCTGCTGGGGAGTTTGATTGTGCTGTTGGCCCATCTGTGCAGCGGTTGGTCCAACCATGGGATTCAAAGGTCCAAGACTGTGGCTAGCCTGCGCCCGCATACGATTCGCTACTTGCATCTGCCAATTGTTGCGCTTGAGTCCCATGGCGATAACACGGACCTGCTCGTCGGTTGCGCTGACCAGATCCGGTCGCTGATTTCGGACCTGTACAATATCCTGCGGTGTTATTTGCATAACGTGCGCAGGCACAGGTATGCTTGCTATGTTGGGGGGCATGCTGGCCGGGTTCATGCCGCCAGCTAACATACGAGCCTGCTGCTGCTGTTGCTGCTGGCCCTGTGGAGGTTGCTGAACCATGTGAGGGAGCTGCTGACCCTGCTGGAGGGATTGTGGCTGACCCAGCTGCTGCTGCTGCTGCTGTTGTTGTTGTCCCTGCTGCTGCTGCTGCTGTCTTTGCTGCTGCTGGTGCTGGACCAACTGGTTGCGCTGAGTCCACCACGACTGAAATTGACTTTTCTGCAAAGCAGCAAGGGTCCCTTTGGCCTGTTGCGGGATCTGATTACCCTGGCTCATCCACATCTTGAGGTCGCGCCATTTCTTGGCTTCGGTCGGCAGGTTGGGAATCGTTTGACGAGCCGGGGGAGGGAGATCCAGGTTGTCCATGACGTGTTGCATTTGTGGAGTGACAATATTCATGACCCCTTGTCCCTGTGAAGAGCCGCCATTCGGACCAGTAGCGTTGGGCTGCTGTTGGGGTTGCATGGCTCCTTGGAGAACTGCGCCGGCTGGGTTCTGGCTCACTTGATTTTGCTGCTGCAGCTGAGTTGCGTTCATTTGAGCGGCGGCGGCGCGCTGACGATTTTGAGTAAGCCATCGGCGTACCAGGTCCATGACCTTTTCATCGTTGAGCTGGCTGAGATGATGTTGCTGTTCGGGGTTCATACTAGCAGCCATGGAGAGCACAGTGGCCTGCAGTTGTGGGTTTGCACGGAACCTCTGAGCGAGCGGCAGCTGGTTACCAAAGGGCATGCTGCCGTGCTGAATGCCCGAAGTTCCCATAGGATTTACACCATTGGGCCCACGGTTAGCGGTAGGGTTCATGGCGGGACTTTGATTTGGATCCATTGGGCCACCCTGCTGGCTGTGCATCTGCTTCATCTGGGCCGCTTGCGCTTGCGCCTGCTGCGAGGCCTGGTTCAGCTTTATCTGCTGCTGCTGCTGCTGTTGTTGCCCTGGCTGCTGGCCTTGACGCGGCGTCTGGTTCTGGCCCTGGTTGATCATGCCTTGGTTACCGGGCTGAGGTGTCGGATTTCTTGCGGCGCCGCTAGCAGGAACGACCATCTGGCCGGCTTGTTGAGCAATGAGGCCGCTCATCTGCTGGTCCTTGATGCTCTCCATGCTAGGCCCAAACTGGGAAAAGTCATGAGCGGCGGGTGCACCATTGGGCATCATGTTGTTAGCGCGCTGTTGGCTGTTCTGCTGTTGCATCATGGCGGCCTGCTGAGGGTTCATGTTGCCAGCAGCCTTGGCCCTATTGAGGGCGGCTTGTTTGACGAGATACTGGAAAGCATGCTGCTGGAATATGATCATGCAGGGGTCGCGTCCGCTGGCAACGTATTCGGCATTTTGCGAGGGCGTCATCTTGGAGCGAATTTGGGTGCGAAACTGTTGCTTGACGTGCTCGGGAGCCTGGCCGAACATGACGAGGGCGACCTCGTTGACCCTATCGCGATCAGCTGGCAGGAGGCGGCTGATCTCGTTGGCGATGCCCTGGGAACGTTGAGCAGGGGCACCAGGGCCCATGGCAAGTTGAGGATTTGGACCAGCGGTGCCGCGGCCTGCTTGGTTGACCATGGCCATGCCGGCAGCCATCTGTTGTTGTCGCTGTTGCTGTTGCTGCTGGATCTGGAGCATCTGCTGCTGGTTGGGCATCTGCTGGCCCTGCATGGGTTGGTTCATGCCGCCGAAGCCTTGCTGAGGGCCAAAGCCGCGACCCATCTGCTGCTGCATACCAAGGGAAGCCTGTGCCTGAGCGCTGGCGTTTAGGCCGTTTTGCAGGTTGCCACCGTTGGCCTGCCGCCTCTTGAAGAATTCGGCAATCTTATTTTTGAGATAATTGAAGTAGAGCTCCTACAAACAAAGGTCAGCAGGGGTGATTGGCAAAGCAGTGGAAGAGGGGGACGGTGGTTTACCTTGGATAGGCACTTCTCGAATGCATTAAGTTCGAAATTGATGGACATTTCCAAGGCGCGTGCTGGCTCGAGATTGGAACCGAGAGTGACGTTGGAGAAACTAGTGAGAGGGTTAGTTTGCTGGGAAGAGTTGTTGGAAAGCGCAGGCTGTGAGGGCGTGAGTTGATGGGCAGTCATGTAGGCGACTAACAGTTCTAGAGTCCTGCCAACACGGTCATTCATTGGAACCGAAGGGTGCCAGTCTTGAGGAGGGACGTGAGAGTTTGTAAGGCGTGCGAGGATGGTTTGACCGTATTGGTTGGCATTGGCGCGAGCTTGCTGCATGTGCATCTGCTGTTGTTGCTGAGACATCATATGGCCAGCGCCAGGCATGTGCTGCATGTTGGCGGCCATGGCCGCAAAGAATGATTTGGAAAAAACCTCTGAGCGGGAGAGGAGTAAGCTTTTCGACTTGAGCTGGAGTGAGGGTTGAAAAGAGCGAGTTGCGTAGACGCTGGTTAGGAGAGCGTCTTGGACACGACAGGGGAGGGCAACTGGCAAGTGAGTAGAATGTTGAAAGCAAGCTCAGATTGGGGTTGAGGTTGTAGGTAGAAGGCGAAGTAGGACAGAGTCTTGCCAGAGAGAAAATCCCAACTACGTGGCTCGCTGATTGGAAATTTGAGTTTGAACGCCTCCAAGCCAAGCGTCGCGGTGATGGCGGTGGCGTCGAATTTAGCGACAGAGATGAGGGACCATGAAGATTGAGGTGTCGGAGCGCGAGGCGCGTTTTCGAGCCAAGTGTAGAGGACAAGGTGAGGAAGACGAGAGTAGGCGGCAAAGCGAGACGAGATTCCGGGGGCCAAGACGTGGGTGCGGTGCACAAGGGGGGAGGGGAGCGCGTGTACGCGGCGAGAGTGTGCGGTATCGTGGGCGAAAGACAGGGCGGTCGAGGCGGAGTGGCTCAAGCAGTACAAAGGTGGACAGGCCAGGGGACCAGGCAAGATGAGGCACGGGAATTGAGAAATTGAAAGTGCGCGGCGCGAGACGATGGCGAGCGCAGGATGATGATGATGATGAAGAAGAGGAGGAGGAGGAGGAACACGATATGCTCGATGATGTCGTCGTTGAATGAGGATGTGATGTGTGTTGAGAGAGTATTGAGGCAGTTGAAGGTATCGTCGTTTCGTGTCGAAGTGGCGGGCTGGGGGTTGATCGGGAGAAAAAGGCGTGGCCGCAAGGAATCGTAAGAGCGGCAACGGGGCAAGATAGGCCAGCGAAGAAAAGCCCGATTGTCGAAATATAATAAAGTTTAAAGAAAAAAAAAAGGCAAAACGAAGAGGCCAACGAGTACCCGAAAGAAAGAGAGGTCGAAGAAAAAATCACAGACGCTTCAAGGCGTAAACCGGGGTTGAGGGAGGGGTGAGGTGGTGATGTGAGGAAAGGAAGAGAAAGGTGGTTACTGGGCGAGAGAGGCGTAGGGTATAGGTAGGTAGTAAGTAAGTTAGGTAGGTCAGTCAGTCGTATGGAGGAGGTAGGACAAGGTGGGTGGTGAGAAAGAGGAGTGAGGAGGAGAGAGTGAGAGAGAGAGGCGGCCCAGGCCCATGTGGTGGTGGTAGTGGTGTGGTGGGTGGTGTGTGAGTGAAAAGTAGGTAGCACGCACGTACCATTCATCTTGCTGAGGGAAAGAAGTGATGGAGAGAGACTTGGAGGGAGGGGGGGGGAGTGGAGAGAGGGAGGATGAGGGTGTGACGGGGGTCCGGGCAGGCTGGGCAGGGCTACATTGGTGGCCATTGGTTGCTGGGCTGGGCCATTGATGCTGGGCTGGGCAGGCAAGTAAGTAAGTATCTACGCGCCTGCTCAACGAGAGAGGGTACCTGGCTGGGTACCTTAGTAGGTTAGTAGGTAGCTGGAGGGCACTGAGGCACAAGCAACAGGACGAGTTACTCTGTATTCTGTATATTGGCAACACGACCGCCAAAGGGTCAGTGGTGGATCTGGGGGTGGCTGTAGCCCTGGAATAACAAGCGACGAGAATGACCTGGTTTTGAAAAGACGTGCTGATATTTTGCAAAGAAATATTCCGGCGGTTGAATTAGACGCGTGGGCGGTGACTCAATTCGGAGCGTTCCTGGCACCTGGGTAGGTACAAAGGTAGGTAGGTAGGTAGGTAGGTAGGTAGGTAGGTAGGGTAGACTCGCTCAGGCGGTGGATCACAGATGACAGACAGATGGTTCCAAGACCATGACCTGCAGGAAAAGGAAAACGGGAAAAAGACGGAACACAGAGGGAACAAGGAAACTGGATGGATGAAATGTCCTGATCTCGTTTCTTGCCTCTTGGGCAGACTGCACAGGCACTACAGATTACCTTTGCCTACCTACTTTCTATCAGGAATAAGTAACTAGAGCCACTGGGCCCCAGGCGGGAAGCACGATTAAGGTTCTCGGTGGAGACACACCTCGACCCACGCCCGTGATTGGGCAGGTCTGCATGTCGTAGTGGTGGTGCTGGTTGTACTGCACTGGGCTGGACTGTCCGTTGAATGGGGACTCTCTTTCTCTTCTTCTTCTTCTTCTTCTTCTTCTTCTTCTTCTTCATTACTTAGTTACCTATGGGCTATTTGAAAACACAAAGAGTATTTTTTTTCTCGTCATTTTTTCTTCTAGATTCGAGCGTTAAATCGTGGGGACAGGTTGTCTGTCATCAAGTGCATACAGTTGGTTCCTGGCATGATAAAGTAGCTACCTGCCGTACCTAGTCAAGCACCTGCATCACTTGCAACAAGCTAAATTTTTCTAATACATTCTAATAAATCTCTATACTCTCCCAACTATATATTTCATCCTCATAATAATGACATGGGCTTCTGCTGCTGTGCTACGCTTGCTGTCGTGCTTCATACCGTCGACTGCAACTGTACTCTTGCAGGTAGTTACCTATCCACAGCCTAGATTAGTACACACCAGTACCTGATGGGTGGTGGGGCGGCGGCCCCTCTAAAAATATGCAGGTATCCTCTCTTGCCCACGCCATCAATTTCTTGAACCTCTTGTGCCTCTGTGCTCTTTGTTGCGCCACCAGACTCTGACCTCTCTCTATTGATCAATCTTTACTTCTGAGCTGCAAGCTCTCTCTCTATTCTGCAGTCTGCCCGTCATATCGTCTCCAACTGATGCTATCATAGTGCAAAAAAAAAAAAACACGCAGTATTTAGGCCTGCGTTACAGGCACGCTAGACTGTTCCAAGGCATCTCTAACCAGAACCCTGATTGCCCTGTACCGACGCTAGCAGCGGTTGTTTTGCTTGTAGCCATAATTTTTAGCGTATTGGCGTAGGTACTACCCTAGTTAGTAGGTACCTCAGATCACGAATACCTTCCTAGGTATCCGTACGGATTAATAAGTTGCTGTCAATCCACTGCAAAAATTCAAGTCCCGTAGGTACCTGATGAGTACCGGGGCTGCGGGCCTCGTTCTTCCCTGTAACCATGACGATTTTCACGACGAAACCAAATGCTGCACGTAACCGCCATTTGCAAAAATATCTCGTATCTTTTAATCATCATTACCCCTCCCTCCCTCTCTCTCTCTCTTCCTTTTCTACCAGTGCTGATAGTCTTGAGCCCTCACCTACTTTCCTTGTCTCGTTGCACACTCCCCTCGCCACCCTCTGCCTGAAACGCCTCTGACGCACCTGCAAAAGACCATGACCAGCCCAACTATCTTGCTCCCGCATCCTGTTTATCCCCGGCCACCCCCAAGTATGCCAGCTTGAACACGCTGCACAAACATGAACCATTCGCGCCATTTCTAGTTACCCATCTCTCATCTAAATAGTTAAAGATTAATCCGTAATCCGTACCCATCTACGGATTACTCCGTACTCCGTATCTATCCATCTATTTCCCCCCTCCCCCTCTTCATCCTTTCTCTGCACCTTGCGCCTGCCCGCGCATGGCTGGATCCCTGATATGCTGCATTGCGGATACTGCCAGCAACTTGTTTACACTAGTTAGTTATTATTACTCCGTAGGTACAGAGGTAGCCTCCTCTCTGCACCCTACCCATCAGGCGCCTGACTGCCGAATGGCCCTTAAACTCGCATCTACAGTCCATGATGCTCTTTTTGAAGCCTCTGTAGCAGCCCAACTTGTCGTGTGAATTGCGTCTAATTCTTTTCATCCGAGTGCAATCAGCATCACACCACCATGACGGCCGCCAATCTCATCGCCTCGCCCCGGTATGACCCGCAGAGCTGACCAAGTCACCTATTTTCATCCGTGGTGCGGATTTTCAGGGATGTGCCCATGATGCTAGCAGGCTAGTTAGCAGGCTAGTCCCCGTGGCTCTTTATTGTGGTGGGGTGAGGCCACCTTGTCCCCCAGGAGCGGCGAAGATCTCGTCACACCACAGTAACCACACACGCACACACGCACACTGCCACACACACACAACTCGACACTCACAGTCGTTCGACTCGCCAACAAAATAAGACAGGATAGGCCCATTTCCCGGCTGCCGCCAGACAGATCGGCCTCTTCCACTCGGTACCCATCCATGGCGAGCCGTCCCATCGACTTCCGGAAGGTTGGGACGTGGCATCATCATCATCATCTTCTTCTTCTTCTTCTTCTGCTTCTTATTTTGCTTCATCTTCCTCCCACCCAACCTCGATATTGCCTCCCTCTTTCTCCCTTGCCAAATCTACTTTTAAATTACATGCTCATCGATCAGTGGGCGTTCAATATTAACACAGGTCGACGATTTCTCCTGCACCCTGTCCATAATAACTGTCCGCAACCACCACGACCCTGGTCCATATAATGCCACATACGTGCGCTCCCCTGCCCGCCGTCGCGCGCTGGCCGCATTCCCTCGGCCATGGGCCAACCCAGCTTGATTTCGATTGTGTTGTACATGGCAAGGGCCTCCCTCGATTTCTCTCATTACACACAGGCGGCCATGCCAACAAGTTACAAGTAATCCGTAACAAGCAACAAGCAAGAACAAGCAACAAGCCAAGCAACAAGCCTCACTCATTTTCGTCTGCTGACCGGCCAGGACTGCATGCTTGCACAGATTTCCCCAAGCCACCAACCAGCCTTGCCCGAGAAAGCGTGCTTACTACCAGTAATAGCACGCGTGCCAAACTTCAATAGGAGGTGCTAGCATAGATAGGCCTTGGCCTGCAAAAGCTAACTTGAACAAACTAGTTTCTGGGTCTGTGGCGCTTCTCTGGAAAAAAATCGGCCCTGGTGCAACAGCAACAACGTAGGTACCTAATAAATAGCCATGCCTCGAGCACTTGAACAAGTGCCTCGTCTGTGGCCAAAGTCTGCAAAGCAAGGAAAAAGAATTGCATGCTTCCCACCGACCGCGGGGCGACTTATTATGGTTCTCTTGTGCGTAGATCCATCATACACCCTTTTCTTGCCATCGATTGGCTCATGCCTATGCATGTAAGCGAAGCAGCGAGTGATTCATAGCTAGTTGGCTTGTTGCTTGACGTTTCCCCGCAGAGGCGCCCTGTACACAGCGACTCTGGCGCTCTTTCATCTTTCATACTACGAGCTGTACCTACCTAGGTACCTAGTTATTGGAGGCCCGGTGATGTGATCTCTAAATACTATTTATTAAGTTATTAGGGCTCACACCATGGTGCAATGACAAACTCGCGTTGTGTAAGACAAGCTATAGTCGCGTCTACTGGTGCGCAAATAATAAAAATAATAAAAATAATAATAATAATAATAAAAACATTTCGACTCGAGGAGAAGCATGTTGACCCTAATGCGATAGATTGGCTGTCCCCAACTGTCAGCATGGCGTCTACGCGCTCGTCCGTCGTCGTTGGACGTTGGCTGAACCAGAGCCAACCCCAACGACGGGCTCTCAGCCCATCTACAAGGGGGGCAACCGCCACTTGCACCCTCAATTCTTCATCTCAGCCTCCAGCAGCGAGCCTGGGAGGAGTGAGAGGAGAGGGCAGGGAGTCGTGCCATGTATTACCCCCCCTCCCCTTCCCGACGCACTTTGAAACTCGCACACGGGCAAAACTGGGCAAGCAGAAAAGCACAAGCCTGCAAGGCTGGATTTCTTTTCAGACTTTTTGCAACTCTTTATTTCAACAGAAAGATTGCGCTCTTTTTCCTTGTTCAGGCCATTGCGCTAAATACCTTTTTGGGCGTTTATTAGCGTTGCAACATGGGCTTTCCAATACCTGATGCAGATGGGTGTTGCCCAAGCGCATCCCGCTAGCCATAGTTGACTAACAAGATGTCTCTCTGCTGAAAAAAAAAAAAAAAGAAAAAAAGATACTCTGTACAAAAGTGACTTGGCTCTTTTCCGCGTCGTCTCTGTCAAGTCATGACTTCTCTCTAGTTACCTATTGATTAGGAAGGAAAGCATCTCAGCTGAATTGCTGCCCCCTGTTGGTCAATATCGGGTTTAGCGCTGCTAGCCACACGGGCGAGAGACTCAAGAGCGATTGATCATTTGATGCAATCAATGATGGCTTGCCGTAGCCTTGTCCTGAACCCCTGCCACTTGCAAGCCACAAGACCCCATTCCCATCATTCAATCATTCGTCCCTTTTGTTTTGTTTTCGTTTGCTCATGGGTAGCAGTAAGCATGCCATACCTAGTTATGATGCTCAAAACAAAGAAAAAAAAAAAGGTTGTTCTAGCAGCGCGTGGCCAAGACGCAGGGTAGCGAATTAGTTGCCAAAGGATCAGAAACAAAGGTTTAATATTTTTTTTTTTTAAAAAAAAAATTACTGGGTAATCTGTACTCTCATACACGAGTCCATGCTCCACTCGGCAAGACCGCAAAACGCATGAATGTCAAACCTTGAAGCTTCATCTTTCTTTCTTCCTTTTATACTGCCCCTTTCCCCTCGGTTCAAGGCGGACGGATCGGCATAAATTTATACCCGCGAGAATGGCGACAGAATAAAAAGCTTCAGCGATGAAACTAATGCGGTTGTAGGAAAGAGACGACGACGACGACGACGACGACGACGACGACGACGACGACACGAGAAGCAGCCCGTGCACTTTATTTCTTGTAATCTGTAATCCGTACTCCGTAAATAATCCGTACCTGGCGCGGGTTTCTGGGATTGCACACCATGTTTCACTTGTAGCGCTCGACGGTGAAACAAAGGCTGGAGCAACTGAAACGTCACCACTTGTCTCGTTTTTATTTTTTATTTTATTTTATTTTATTTTTAATTCTTTTTTTTTCATAGGCGTATAAAAACGGCCTCGTTCTTGATTTTCTTGCAAGGAAAGACTGCTTGCTAGTGCTGGCGCGCTCGGTCGTTTTTCTCATTTCCAAGTATTGGCAAAGAGGCAGGAGCAAGCAATTTGAGAGACTAGAGGTTGACGAATACTGAAATGCCCTCTGAATAATAATAAATGTTCAGCACTTAACTAACAGAGCTTAGAGGTCGAGCTGATGTGTAAACGCCCACCAGCCGTCTCCCCGTCACATTCCCTTCCTTTAAGGCTTTACCCAATTATCCGTTTAAACCCCCCGCGGTTTGCCGCCACTGCCGCTCTCTAACCCAAATCCTTCAGTCTTGTTATTATTCTTCCCGAGTTAAATATCCCTCGTCTCTATTTACATGGTCGCACCGCCAAGTCCTCTTGGACGTGATGGTTGGTGGGGTTCCCGCCCAGTTCCAATCCCCTCCCCCCCTCCCCTTTTCTTGGGAAGCTGAGCGGGACTTGACATGACTATTTCCTTTTCTCTCTCTCTCTCTCTCTCTCTCTCTCT
>JAAHCF010000414.1:0-33760 GCA_038367545.1 Beauveria asiatica | reverse complement strand
AATATAATAGCTAAATTATAGCTTTTAATAGGTATTACTTTTACTTAGCTAGTAAGGTTATACCTAGCCTTTATAAGAAACTTATATCCCTAATTATTAAGTATATATTATAAATTAAAGTATATTTTCTTTATAGGTCTTATAGGCTTTATATACTATATAGTCTCCTTCTTATATATAATAACCTACTTCTAGTAAGACTTATACGCCTAAATAATAGCCTATATATCCTTATCTATTTTTAGCTAGAAGTATTAGGCTTTAATCTATTTACTTATAATCTAAGATCCTTTATATCTAAAAGAACTATAGGCCTCTCTAATAATTATCTTTCTAATATCTAAGTTATTAACTAGTAAGAGTAGTTTAGGCCTCCTTAGAACTTTTTAATATAGGCTTCTTTTATAAAGAAAATACTAATTTATATTATTCTTAAACTTACGCCTCTAATTAGAAGATATACCTTCTAAATATTAAGCTATTATTAAAAATATTATTATTAATTAACTTTTATTATTATATCCTAATCTAAGGAATAAGGTATTATTATATATAGAATTTAGTACTAAGTTAATAAACTCCTCTAGATCCCCTTTATACTTTATTTCTAGAAGGTTAGATAGTCTTACTAGTTTTTAAGATAATATATCTACTACTAAATTCTTTTTATTAAGTATATATAAAACTATAAAATTAAATAGTTAAATATAGCTTAACTATTTTATAATTAGTACTCTTATAATATTATTTACTTTACTATTAATTTATTATTTTAAGACTAATATATTTATTTTTAGGATAAAACTAATATTATAAATATAATTATATAGCTATTAGAATATATATAATAATCCTCTAGCTTTATACTTTATCTAATTATATCTTATCTTTATAATAGTCTAAATACTACTCTTAAATTATATAAGTATTCTCCTCCCCTTAATTATTTATATTAATATTACCCCTTATTTAAATAATAAAGTATTTACTTAAAGAATAATTACTCTTATACCTTATTTATAGCTTAAGGTAATTAGGATTAGGGTTATAGTAAGCCTCCTCTTTAACTCTTCTATTACTTTTACTTATAATCCTCTTTACTTAAAACCTATATCTTTCCTTAAGAGCTATATTAAGAGTTTAGTAATACTTAAATAGCCCTTAATTATAGGTTTATAACTAACTATTATACCTAAAAAGCTATATACTTCCTTAATATTATAATACTTCTTCTACTCTTAAATCTTTAAGACCTTATACTTTATAAGGCTATAACTAAATATATTATAAAAGAACCTTATAATTACTATCCTCTTTTAATATTAATAGCTCTTCTTATTAGAAATTATATAATTTACTAATTTAATATTTATTAGGACCTTATTAAGGTTTTAAATATACTTTATTATATAATATTTAATTCCTAAAAGTATCTCTTTATTATTATATATACTATTAAAGCCTTATATAATAATATTATCTAAGTAAGGATAGTAGATCTCTAGTATAAGCTTTATTAGTATTTATATTATTATATATATAAACTATATAATAGAGTTAGTAGCTTCTTAGGGAAATATATATATTCTTAATAGGCTAATAAGACTAGGGAAAGTTATTAAATCTTAACTTCTAAGGGCTAAAGGTACTTAATTATAGCTAGAAAAGAAATCTAATAATAATAGGATCTTATATATTATAAAGTCTTTAGTAATCTCTTTATAGATTAGAGGGATATTTATATCTCTAATTAATACTATATTAATATATATTACTAAGTTAATTAGTTATAAACCTTTATTTAGTTTAATAACTAAGAATATTAAATTCTTATAGAGGCTATAGCTTTCTTTTAAGATATTAGCTTCTAGTTTTATCTTAAATAACTAGATAAACTTTAATAAAATTCCCTTTAAGATTAGGATTAATTTTACTTATTAGGGCTTATAATTAATAACTTTTAGCTCTTATAGAGGCGCTATACTAGAATTAAGTTACCTACTCTCTTTAAAGGTCTAGGCTAATATAGCTTCTTTATTATAAAGTATTATAAAGAATATCTCCTATTTATTTTCTATTAAATTACTAATCTATTCCTTAATACTTTATAGCTTTTCCTTATATATTTAAAAGCCTTTTTTAATCTTTAAGAATTTACTTATTAAAAAGTTAATATATTTATAAATAGCTTTTACTTCCTTCTTTACTTCTTTTTACTTCTTCTCCTTTTATTTTAAATTACCTTTTAGTACTAAGTTATTAGATATATCTAGTAGTTTTACCTTTATTTCTTTCTTCTTATAAAGAGTAAAGACTTTAATCTTATCTTCTAGTTACTTTTATAGATTTATAGTTATATTTTTTTTTTTATTATAACTTCTTTTCTTATAATAATTTAATATAAGGTCTTTTTAACTTCTACCCTATTATCCTCTCCTAATCTAAAAATTATATCCCCTTCTTTAAATTCTCCCTTTAATATATCCTCTTTTTATATAAGCTCCTAATTAATAACTATAGTCTATATTTATAGTAGCTATTATCTAGACTTAAGTAACTTACTAGTAGCTTCTTAGGCTATTAGTCCTACTATAAGGATTATTACTCTAATATTACTAAACTATACTTATAACTTTATACCCTCCTAATCCTCTAGATATTTAAATATAACTTAAGTAGATTAGATAAAAGGTATTCTTAGGATAAAGTCTATAGATATTAGTCTATTAGTTATATAGATTTTTTATTAAATAAAGATATTCTTAAGGTATAATTATAATAATATAGATCTAGTTATAATTACTTACTTATTAAAGTAAGATATAGATATAACTTATTAGGGTTCTATAGTAACTTTATACTTAGTAGCTAGTTCTTAGCTTATAATATTTCCTTCTATACTAGAATCTACTAGTACCTCTATTAGTAGGTATTTAGGGGTATTTACCTTAATATAAATAAAGGGTAAGGACTATTAAGTAGCTATAACGTGTCTAGTATTAAAAATATAGTATATATATATATATTCTTACTTAACCTCCTAATTAATAATCCCTTTATTATCTAAGCTAGTAATTAGAGGTCCTATACTTATAGAAATAATTTTTATACTTACTAATTCTTTTACTTTATTAGTAATTACTAGATACTCTCCCCTTTTTACTAGGGCTAACTATTTATACTCTTATTCTTAAATAGTATACTCTCTAATTAGGACTATATTAATATTTATTATTAATATAGTATTATTAAAGGCACTCTTAGTAGCTACTTACTCTTTAATATATAAGATAGTAATAGCTAGTCTCTTTTTAGCCTTAAAGCTTAAGGGAACTACTAAAATTACTTCTATTTTCTAGATCCCTTTTATTATATTTAAAACCCTTTAGGTAAGTAAGTATTTAATTTTTAGATTATATTATATAACTTCCCTTATTATTATATTTATCTTTTTTAATATAATATTATTTATAACTTATTATTATAGATTACTAATATTAAATTTAATCTTATTCTTTAGGCTTTTATCCTTATTAGGAGAAGTATTTACTTCTTATATAACTATAGATCTAAGGTTCTAAGGCTTAGTAAGTAGGTTATCCTTTTTTAATAGATTATTAGATATTTTAGATTACTTTTTAGAGTATAGCTTAATATTTATTATATTAATAATTAAGGGTTTTAGCTAGTTATTATTATTAAGATAGATAATATTAGCTCTAGGACTATTAGGCTTAGCCTTAGGTACTAGTTTTCTCTAATTCTTTAGTAGGCGTTATTAGGTAAAGTCTACTTCCTCCTATTCCTAAGGTCTTAGGACTAGTTCTAGCTTAGAACCTCTTTATAAGGTTTATACTTATTTTATAAACTTAGAGCCTAATACCTTTAAGGCTTATAAGATAATAAGCTTCTAAATAAGCTACTTACCCTAGAACTAATATAATAACTAAGGTAGAATAAGGTACTTATTCTTTAATCTAAGTAAGAGTATATATATAGTTAAGTTATATATATAGAAGTATATTAAAGTATCTATATTTATAAGGTTATAGATATTAGGAAAATATCCTTACTTAAAGTAGTACTAGTAGACTTACTCTTTATTAGTCCTTATTATATTAATATAAACCTCCTATTCCTTAGTACCTTAGTCCTTTTTTATTTTTATACTATTAATTATTATTAGAGCCTTATCTTTTTCCTTAAGTATCTTATTATTTTACTAAATAAGAGCTTATTAGTTATTATCTTATTTCTTAAAGATATAAATTACTAAACCCTCTATCCTCTTTAGAATATTATACTAATTAATTAGGTTAATAGTAGGTTTAATATCCTACCTAGAGATAAGTTTTATATCTTTAACTTTCTTTAGAGATTCTCCTTTTACCTTTACTAGAACCTTCTAATTAATAGCTTTCTTATACTTTTTATTTTATATAAATTAGATTTAGTCCCTAATAAAGTAGAAAATTTACTAGTATATATCCTTATATATTAGTTTACTAAAATAAGTAGTATTAATATTATATTATTCTATTATACTATAATAGACTCCTAATAGTATTACTAACTATAAGTATCTTAACTACTTACTAAATATAAGAAGTCTCTTATCTAATAGTCTATAAAGATACCTATACTTAATAAGCTATTTATTAATAATATAATAATTATTAATAAGTAAATATTTATTATATTTAGATAACCTAATCTAGAGACTATATTACTCTTTAGTATTATACTTAAAGTAGTATTTAGTTAAATACTTCTTAGCCTTTTTTTAATTATATTAAAATATAATTAACTTAACCTTTTTTATTAAGTAAGATTAAGTTATATTTATTAGCTTATTAAGCTAGTATATATTTAAGATTCCCCTTATATCTATTTATTTATTAAACTTCTTTAAGAACTTTATAATATTATTTTTAATAAACTTATCCTTAAAGATAGTCTTTAGCTAAATTTAGGTATAAATTAGAGTAGTTAAAAGATTTTTACTATTTATTAAGTTAAGGAAGTCTAAGTTAAGATTAGTAAAGTCTTTATTTATAACCCTTCCTATTACTCCTCCTCTTATAATATATTCTCCTACCTTCTTTCCTTTTACTAGGGTCCTCCTCTTCCCTCCTTTCTTCTAACTATTAATCCCTATATTCTTAAGACCTTAGTCTTTAGTTATATTAGTTAAATTATTATTAAGAGTAATTAAGTCTCTTATTATAATAAAAGACTCCCCTTTATAACTCTTTAGTACTTTAATATTACTAGATAGTATAAATAATATTATAATTAAGAGTTTTAAGATATAAAATAGTTAAAATAGTATAAAGTAAAGATAATATTTCTTTAAAAGATTAAATAGCTTTTAATTAGCTTATTATTTACTAAAGATAGGAGGGGTTTTATTTATTATAAATATTATAATATCTCTTTTTCTTTTATATTAGTTATTAGGTCTATAATCTTTTTACTTTTAATTATTTTTATTAGGCTTTACCTTAATCCTTATTTTTATCTATTCCTAGTATTTTTCTCTAACTAGGGTATCTTTATAGACTATTTATCTAGTATCTTAATACTATAGGGTAATATAGTTATTATTTAGATTAGGAGTATTTAAATACTTTAGAAGAGTTTTTTAGAGAGTTTAGGCTAAGAGTAGTTTATTTCTTAAATAGTATAATAACTTAAGATATTTTATATTTAGCTTTTAAAGTCTAAACCCTTTTTAGCCTACTAATCTTATATTCCTTAGCTTTCTTATCCTTTTTTAGTTAGAAATGCTTTAATTTTTATCCTAGTTCCTTACTTACTTAACCTATACTTTATTTCCCTAAGTAGGGACTCTATTTATAGACTATCTATCTAGTACTCCTATACTATAAGATAATTTAATTATATTCTTAATTATAATACTTTAATTCTATTAATAATATCCTACTTAATTAGATTAAGAGTAGGTTCTTTATAGTTAATATTATAATTATATAATTATTTACTTTCCTCTATAATAAGCTAAACTCCCTTTTATAGGTACTAATCTTATAATTATTAGTCTTAGTATTTTCTTAATAAGAAACTACTTTAATCCTTATTTATTTATATAATATTCTATTTATAGTTCTTCTCCTAATCTTAGATATTATTATAAGTTATTTACTTACTATTTCTTTATCTATATCCTAGTTTAGTAATAAAACCTTCTTATAATTATAAAGCCTAGTAGCTATTATAACTTAGGATAAACTATCCTTAAATCTTTATATATTATTAAGCTTATTAGCTCCTTTAATAGCTTTTCTTTTAAGTACTTATTATAATAGCTCTTTAGTACTCTTAACTAATAATTAGGGGTATCTTAACTATTAACTAAGGTTTCTCCCCACTATAATCTCTATTATAATTATTATTAAGAGAGAAAGTAGTTAAAATATATAAAGTATTTACTATTACTTATAAGGCTATTAGCCTAGTTTATAATATTAATAGAAGTATAGTCCCTCTAAGGGTTTTATATATATATAAAGTATTTATTAACTCTTAATTAGGAGGTTAATATTATAGAAAATATATAGTATTAAATAAAGGCTTAAATAATTAGTAGTATTATTACTTACTAAATTATTAAAGGCTTTATATTAGGTAAAGATATTATTAGAGACTATAGAAAAACCTTATAAGGCTCTAAATTATAAGGTAAATAATAAAAATTAGATATAAAAAAGGTAAAAAAGTTATTTTTTAAAAACTATAGAAGGACTTTATCTTTTTATACTATTCCTCGTAGGTAAACCCTAGAGGTAGTCGAATTCGACCGATATAATAAGTATATATTTATTACTTTAGTTTTTTAATCTTAAAATTTAAGTTATTATTTTTTTATTATAACTATACTATAGACCTAAGCCTAATCTAGCTTAGAGAAAATATAGTCTAGTTAATAACTTATACTTACCTTTTAAGAGTAGTTTTATTAAATAAACTAAAATAAAGAAAGTAAGTTAAAATAATATTTATAAAAATATAGGTTATATTATAAGCTCTTTAAAAGACTATAAAAAAGTTATAAGGCCTAAAAGTTAAAAAGGTTTATAATTTTTACCTTTAAGATATTTATTTAATTATAACCTTTAGAATAATAATATAGTACTAGCCTTTAGATAATACTACTTAAAGCCTTACTTACTCCCTTTATAAAATTTAAATAAAATATCTTTATATAATAAAAAAGGTATTTAAAGCTATCCTAATATATTATATTAAAATTAAACTTAAGGTTTTTTTACTTAACTTATACTTAATAATATAAAAGAGCTAAACCCTTTTATAATAAGAAGTTAATAAGGCTATAATTAAGCTTTATTATATATTTATTTAAATAGTCTCCCTTACCCTTATTATCTACTATAATAATAAGAGAAAAAGAAGAGTAATACCCTTATTATAAGACCTTTATATTAATTTACTAAAAGCTATTAATAGGAGACTATAAAGGGACTATTATATACTAGATTAGTAAGTAATATAAAAATAATAAGTAATATAAGAATATAAAAAAATAAAAAGTTAAAGAAAAATAAAATAATTTACCTTTTTCTTAATTTATAAACTATTATAGCTTTAATATAAATAAAGAATAATACTAATTTTTATATTTTCTTAATATATTAGCTTTATTATTATTTAACTTTAAATAAGTAAAATAAGACTTAATATTTTTTTTATAAATAAAAAGTTCTTAAGTTTAATTTAAAAAAATACTAATACTAATAAGACTTAAAGGATATTTACTATATATTACTTTATTATTTATAAATAAAAGACTATAATAGTCTTATAATATTAATATTATAAAATAAATATAATATTACTTTTATATTAGATTATTTAGTTTAATATAAGAAAATAATAAAATAATTATATAATCTTAAATAATTAACTTATATATATATTAAAAATAAACTAAATATAAAGTAAAAGTATTATAAAATAAGTATAATAAAGTATTAAAATATAATAAATAATATTATTAATAATAACTAAGTATAACTTAAATAGTCTTATAATATATTTTTAATAAGCTTAGTTTATTTTACTTAGAATTATACTTAAATATAAATAATATCTTTTTTATAATAAGCTTAGCCTAAGCCCTTAATAGCTATAAGCTTAAGCTATCTCTTTCTTACCTTTACCCCCTTTAGTCTCTTCTTCTCCCTCCCCCTTAGCTTTTAATTAGTATAAGGTTATTAAGGTATTAATAATAAATTATAATAAATATAACTAAGTATAAACCTTTAATAAGAGGTCCTTAAGTATAAACCTATTTAAGAAAAATAGGCCCCTAAATAAAGTTATAATAAAAATAATATTATTATTAGATAAAGTAATAATAATAAGTATAATAAAAATATTAATAATAATAGTTAATAGGTTTATATTACTTATAAAGTAAGTTTAGTCTTAACTCCTCTTAATAAAGCCTTTATTAGCTTTAAAGTAAATATAATATACCTTTTAATTAAGATATTAGAAGTTAATATAAATATATATTATATTTAAGTTAAGTCTAATATTATTAAAGTATTATTATTAAAAGGTAATAATAATAAAAACTATAGTTAATATAATTTATAAATAATATAATTATTACTAAAGAAAAAAGTAGCTAAAATATATAAAGTATCTACTACTATTTATAAGACTATTAGGCTAATTTATAATACTAATAAAAGTATAGTCCCTCTAAGGGTATAGTATATATATAAAGTATTTATTAACTCCTAATTAAGAGGTTTATAAAGTTAAAGAAGTATAGTATTAAATAAGGGCTTAAATAATTAGTAGTATTATTATTTACTAAGTTATTAAAGGTTTTATATTTAAGTAAAGATATTATTAGAGACTAAAGAAGGCTATATAAGGCTCCTAATTATAAGGTATATAATAAAAATTAGATATAAAAAAGGTAAAAAAGTTATTTTTAAAAACTATAAAATAATATTATCCTTTTATATTATTCCTTATAAGTAAACCCTAAAAGTAGTTAAATCTAACTAATATAATCCTCTTTATATAATAAGAAAAATAAATAGTTATAGAATAATAATAAGTCTTATATAAAGACTTCTCTTATCCTTTTAACTTAAAATAAATACCTAAACGCCTAATAGTAAAAATAAAATAAAATATTTCTTCTTAAATCCCTACTTTAATTAATCTATTCCTCCTTAACCTCTAGTAAAGCTTATAGGTTAAGCTAGCTTTATATCTATACTTAGCTCCTCCTTCTCTTTTATAGCTTTATCTTTAGTAATTTACCCCTTAGTAGTAGCCTTATTAGTAGTAGCTTATAACTCCTTAGCTTTCTTAAGCTTCTTAGTATACTTAATTAATTATTTTTTAGTAATCTATAAGGCTTTTTTTATATTAGTAGCCTTAAAGTCTACTTAAGCCTCTAGTTATAACACTTAAGTCCTAGCTAAGGATAGGCGTATAGACTAATAAGTAATAATAGCTTTATAGACTCTAGCCTATATACTAATAATAACTAGTCTATTTAGGATAAAAGGGATTAGGGATCCCTTTAGGGTAGTTATATATAGAGCCTTTACTAGTTACTCCTATACTACTTTTCCCTCTAGTAGCTAGATAGTCTTAATAAGTGTGGTTTTTAATAATACTATCTTTTTCTTATTTAACTAAAGTATAAGAATATATCTAGTATAAGGTAAAGTAATAATTCCCTAATACTAAAGCTAATATATATACCTAAGGTATAATAAGGAGCCTTTAATACTAAGGCTTAAGTTAGATAGATTATTAGCTAGCTCTAGGTTATCTACCTATATAAGCTACTTATAAATAGAATTATCTTAATCCTTAATAATATCTAAAGTTTAATTATTATCCTTAGGTTCTTAGCCTATAGTTATAATAGTATTAATTATTACTTATAGCTTTTTTAAAATTAGTAGTTTATATATAACTAGAAAGTCTTTTAGTTTATAAATTACCTAATCCTTTACTATAAAGGCTTACTAAGAGGTTATAAAATATTAAAAAACTTAAGATATTATTAATAAAGTAAATTCTTAACTAGCTAAGAAAAGTTATTAGTAAGTATTTAGTATCTTAGTATCTATAGACTCTTTACTTAGCACTCTCTTTAGCTTCTAATTTAGAGTTCCCTTTATCCCTAACTAGGTTAAAAAGCTTTTAGGGGTACTAGGGTTTAAAGGGTTTACTAGCTTAAAACCCTACTTATTTTAGCTAGTACTTAGTACTATTACTAAGCCTTACTTAAGAATAAAACCTTATAACTATTTATTAAATTCTTTTAATCTATACTCTAAAGGTATAGGCCCCTTTTTCTATAACTAGCTCTAACCTAAGAGACTTATTATATTATTAAGTTTTCCCTTTAAAGGTATTAAAGGGCTAAGGTTTAGTAGGTATTTACTTATACTTATAATATTAGAGAATAGAGTATTCTCTATTTTTATAAGATAAGTAAATATAAACTCTAAAAAACCTCTAATAAACTTTAAATTTAATAAAGAAAAGTACTATTCCTCTTAATTATTTTTAAGAAATATACTAATCTAGTCCTTTAAAAGCCTTTTACCTATCCTATATAGAGCTAGACTATTAAATATAGACTACCTAGTTAGCTTTAACTTATAGAGCTTATCTAGGTTATTACTAATAGGCTTAAGCTAGTAGGTATTTAAAAGCGCCTTCTTAATCCCTAATTTATTAGCTAGTATATAGTATAAGATATTTATTTAGAGATTTTTATTTATAGTTTAAGTTATAAATAGTCTATCCTAGTCTATTTATTATAGCTTAAAGAAGTTTAGATTATAAGGCCTTTATATAATAGATAGTTTAGGCCTATTTATAAGTAAGTTAACTAACCTATTTAACTTCTTCTTCTCTTACTTCTTACTTATTAACTTTACTAGGGTATTACTAGTATAGCCTTATAGTAGTAGTATAATATTATAGACTCCTAGGTAATTATAGGATTATTTATTCCCCTAATTACTAATATTTAAGGTAAATATAATAAAATTATAGGGGAGATATATATTAGTAAGCTATTAGTAAAACATTAAGGCTATTACTTTTACCCTTATATACTTTCCTTCTAAAATAGAGTTAAAGATCTATAGAGTTCCTAATCTCCTATTAAATACTAAGACCACCTAGTATCTTCCTTTAAAGAGGCTCTAAGGGCTTATAAAGTTAGTTAGGCTAATCTAGAACCTATAGCCTAATAGACCTTACCTATAATATTAGCTATCCTTAATTAAGCCTCTAAAAGGTAGTCTTCTTTTTATAAACTTATAACTAGCTTTTATTCTATCTTTTAATATATTAAGTTTATATATAATTAATTAGGGATAGCCTTTAATTAGAAATTTAGTAAAAATAACTATAATAACTTCTTTTATTCCTTAGATAATAATCTAGAGTATAGTTAAAAGTAAGGTGCCTTTAGCCTAACTATATTTTAAGAGTATACTATAAAGCCTAAAATATATTATAAGGTATAGCTTTTAATATCCCTCTTTAATCTTAAAGTAGTCTAGTATATAGTAGAAGCTTTCCTTAATATCTTAAAGGAGGTAATCTTCTTAATTAAGGGGTAGAATTAGTTCTTCTTTTAGTTATATAGTTCTTAAGTAAAAGATTAGTAAATAGTATAAGTAAAATTTAATAATAAGTAGGTTAACTTACTCTTTTTTTTTTAGGGAAGTAATATAAATAATTACTACCTTTTTTTTTAATATAAAATACTTTAGTTATTTTAATAGAAAATAGAAAAAGGAAAAGAAAAATAATAATAAAAGTATTTATATAATAAAATAAAGAATTAGAAATTAGGTAGGTACTTCTTAGTATATAGGAGAGAAAAGAAAATAAGTATAATAAAGTAGTAAACTATAAATTAAGCTACTAAGTATAAAAAAAATAAAATAAAGTATATAAAAATAAATTCCTTACTTAACTAATAAGAATAGTAAATATCTTAAGGATATTAGGGTAATAATAGACTTTAGAGGTTATAGCCTTTAGGGCTAAGATTAGGGGTTTAAAGGGGTAGAGGTAGAATATAAAGAGCTTTAGAGGAATATAGGAAAGAAAGAGGAGGGAAGAGGGAAGAGGATTAAAAAATAAGGTTTATATAGGCACTATAATTACTAATTAACCTAGTAAATTAAGTATATAAGGCTACTAATCTACGCTAGCTAATAACTTTATTATAATAAATATATATAAAACTATTATATATTCTTTATAGTTAGAATAGTTAGTATATTCCTCCTTCTTTACCTTCTTTTCCTTAATAATTTCCTCCTCTTCCTCTTCTTTTCTTCTTTTTATTCTCCTAATTAACTTACCTAGTAGGTTCTCTTATATCCCTAATTACCTTAATACTTCTTTACTTAATTATCCCCTAGATCCCTTAATTAAATTTAAGATCCTTAAAATATCTAACTAAAAGCTTCTTAATATCTATATTCTTTTTAATACTATATCTAATATAATAGACTTTTACTAATATTAGCGCTTATAGTAAATAGTAAATAGTAAGTATTACTTTAATAAGCTTTAGGTCCTTTATATAAGTACTTTATAACTCCTAATCTCCTATATAATTAATAATCTAGGCTATATATAACCTTATTCTTTTTATTATTAGAGGTAAAGGCTATAATATATATAGGACTCTACTCTACCTTAAGCTTACTTTTTACCTAACTATACTAAAAGACTAGATATTAATAATATAATTCTAAAAGTACTTTTATTTATCTAATTAGGTATTTTAGAAGATAATTACTAAATATACTCTTCTTTTTAAGATATAAAGTATATATCTTTTTATTAAAACTAAGACCCTCTTAGGCCTTATCCTTAGAATAGTATTTAATTATATTAATAAGTAAAAGGCACTCTTAATCTAGATATATAGCTACTAAAACCCTTAATTTTACTCTTATTATTTAATTACCTTTATATTAAATATTACCTTAAGGTACTCTTATATTTTATACCCTTTTTAGGACTATATCTCTATTTTAGGTATTTTTAGTAGATTTTATAAAAACTATATTTAATAAACTATTAGTTAATAATATAACTAATAGTAATATCTTAAATACTAAAAGCCTTTAGAGGGTTAAGAAGATAATAAATATAGTTTATATAAAAATTAGGTTACTAATATTTAGCTAATTCCTCTTTAACTTACTTAGTTAAACTAATAATCTACTCCCTAAATTTATTACTAGTTATTCTTAGAGACTATAAGTAGACTAAGAATTATTAAGTAATAATAAAAGCTTCCTCTTAATAGGTTAAGTATAACTTCTTATAAATAGAAAAATAAAATATAAAATATAAGAAACTAGTTATACTACTTATAATTAGGGCTTTTTATTATATATTTCCTTTTAATAGTAATAATTAATACTTTTAGTTTTATTTTTTTATTTTATTATTATTTTCCTTATAAGTATTTTTATAAAAGCTAAAAACTTATAATTTAAATTATTATTTTATATTAATTAATATCTTTATTTTATATTATAAGTATATTTATAATAAGTCCTCCCCACTTAAAGCTAGCTCCTTATAGCCCTTTTTATAGCTTTTTATATTATAAATTATAATATTATAATTTATTATTTTATAATTTATCTAGATTAGAAGCTCTTTTATTATCTTTTAAGATATACTTATTACTTTTATTATTACTTTTAGAGTTATCCTCTAAAGAATTAGCTTAATTATTATCTTCTTTATAAAACTACTACCTTACTTTATCCTTATAAAATACCTTTAGCTAATTAGTAGTATATATTCTAGATAAGTTAATCTTATCTAAGGTCTTAAAATAGTATACTTTTATCTTATTATTATATTTTACTATCTTATAAGGACTTTATTAATATAATTTTATCTTTATATCTTAAGATAAGTTATTATTCTAGACTATACTATATACTAAAACTAATATACTTACTAATATTAGGCTCTTTTATAGTTAGAATCTATTTTATTAGTTTATTTAGGTTATTAATTACTTTTAGAAGTTAAGGACTTTTTAGTATATAGTCTTAATATTTTTATAGTACTTTAAGAGGACCCTTATCTTAGCTTTAAATAAAAAGTATTAGTCTTATATATTATCCTAACTTATTAACCTCTAAGTTAAGATTACTATTTCTATTAGTAAAATTAGGTATTAACTAAATAATAACTAATAAGGGGATCTTCTATATAACACTTATACTAATATCTAGTCTATAAGTAGAACTATATTTAGTAAGTATTACTAGGCTATTATACTAGGCCTAATTATTTTTATTATAGTAGATATTATATTATAATACTTTATTTTTACTATTTTATTTATTTTTAGATTATATTTTAAGATTATTATATACTTATAACTTTAGTTATATAATATAGTTAAAAACTCTCCTTTAAACTTTAATCTACTATTAATAATAGTTTTTATAAATATATTATACTTACCTAGTAATTTCTTAATAAATCTAGATATAGTAGTTAAATTATAGCTTTTAATAAGTATTACTTCTACTTAGCTAATAAGGTTATACTTAGTCTTTATAAGAAACTTATATTTTTAATTATTAGGTATATATTATAAATTAAAGTATATTTTCTTTATAAGTCTTATAGGCTTTATATATTATATAATCTCTCTTTTATATATAATAACTTACTTCTAATAAGACTTATATACTTAAATAATAGTTTATATATTTTTATTTATTTTTAACTAAAAGTATTAGGCTTTAATCTATTTACTTATAATCTAGGATCCTTTATATTTAAAAGAACTATAGGCCTCTCTAATTATTATCTTTCTAGTATTTAAGTTATTAACTAGTAAGAATAGTTTAAGCCTCCTTAGAACTTTTTAATATAAGCTTCTTTTATAAAGAAGATACTAATTTATATTATTCTTAAACTTATACTTTTAATTAAAAAGTATCTTTTCTAGATATTAAGCTATTATTAAAAATATTATTATTAATTAACTTTTATTATTATATCTTAATCTAAAGAGTAAGGTATTATTATATATAGAATTTAGTATTAGGTTAATAAACTCCTCTAGATCCCCTTTATACTTTACTTTTAAAAGGTTAAATAGTTTTATTAGTTTTTAAGATAATATATTTATTATTAAATTCTTTTTACTAGGTATATATAAAACTATAAAGTTAAATAGTTAAATATAACTTAATTATTTTATAATTAGTACTTTTATAATATTATTTACTTTATTATTAATTTATTATTTTAAGATTAATATATTTATTTTTAAAATAAAATTAATACTATAAATATAACTATATAGTTATTAGAATATATATAATAATCCTCTAGCTTTATACTTTATTTAATTATATCTTATTTTTATAATAGTTTAGATATTACTCTTAAATTATATAAGTATTCTCCTTTTTTTAATTATTTATATTAATATTACCCCTTATCTAAATAATAAAGTATTTATTTAAAGGATAATTACTCTTATACCTTATTTATAACTTAAAGTAATTAAGATTAGGGCTATAATAAGCCTCCTTTTTAACTTTTTTATTACCTTTACTTATAATCCTCTTTACTTAAAACCTATATCTTTCCTTAAGAGCTATATTAAGGGTTTAGTAATACTTAAATAGCCCTTAATTATAAGTTTATAATTAACTATTATACCTAAAAAGTTATATACTTCTTTAATATTATAGTACTTCTTTTACTTTTAAATCTTTAAGACCTTATACTTTATAAGGCTATAGCTAAATATATTATAAAAGAACTTTATAATTACTACTTTCTTCTAGTACTAATAACTCTTTTTACTAGAAATTATATAATTATATAATTTAATATTTATTAAGACTTTATTAAGGTTTTAGATATACTTTATTATATAATATTTAATTCTTAAGAGTACTTCTTTATTATTATATATACTATTAAAGTCTTATATAATAATATTATTTAAGTAAAGATAGTAGATTTTTAGTATAAGCTTTATTAGTATTTATATTATTATATATATAAACTATATAATAAAGTTAGTAGCTCCTTAAGGAAGTATATATATTCTTAATAAGCTAATAGAGCTAAAGAAAGTTATTAAATCTTAACTTTTAAGGGCTAAAGGTACCTAATTATAATTAAAAAAGAAGTTTAGTAATAATAAGATCTTATATATTATAAAGTCTTTAGTAATCTCTTTATAGATTAAAGGGATATTTATATTTTAAACTAATACTATATTAATATATATTACTAAGTTAATTAGTTATAATCCTCTATCTAGTTTAATAACTAGGAATATTAGATTCTTATAAAGGTTATAGCTTTCTTCTAAGATACTTACTTTTAGTCTTATCTTAAGTAACTAGATAAACTTTAGTAAAATTCCCTTTAAGATTAAGATTAATTTAGCTTACTAGGGCTTATAATTAATAACTTTTAGCTCTTATAGAGGCACTATACTAGGATTAAGTTATTTACTCTCTTTAAAGGTTTAGGCTAATATAGCTTCTTTATTATAAAGTATTATAAGGAATATCTTTTATTTATTTTTTATTAAATTACTAATTTATTCTTTAATACTTTATAGCCTTTTCTTATATATCTAAAAGCCTTTTTTAATCTTTAAGAATTTATTTATTAAAAAGTTAGTATATTTATAAATAGCTTTTATTTCCTTTTTTACTTCTTTTTACTTCTTCTCCCTTTATTTTAGATTACCTTCTAATATAAAGCTATTAAATATATTTAGTAATTCTACCTTTACCTTTTTCTTTTTATAAAAAGTAAAGACTTTAATTTTATCTTTTAGTTACTCTTATAAATCTATAGTTATAGTTTCTTTATTTATTATAACTTCTTCTCTTATAATAATTTAATATAAGGTCTTTTTAACCTTTATCTTATTATCCTCTCCTAATCTAAAAATTATATCCCTTTCCTTAAACTCTCCCTTTAATATATCCTCTTTTTATATAAGCTCCTAATTAATAACTATAGTCTATATTTATAATAACTATTATCTAGACTTAAGTAATTTACTAGTAGCTTCTTAGGCTATTAGTTCTATTATAAGGGTTATTACTCTAGTATTACTAAACTATACTTATAACTTTATACCCTTTTAATCTTTAAAATACTTAAATATAACTTAAGTAAATTAAATAAAAGATATTCTTAAAATAAAGTCTATAAATACTAGTCTATTAGTTATATAGATTCTTTATTAAATAAAGATATTCTTAAGGTATAATTATAATAGTATAAATCTATTTATAATTATATATCTATTAAAGTAAGATATAAATATAACTTATTAAGGTTCTATAATAACCTTATACTTAGTAGCTAGTTCTTAGCTTATAATATTTCCTTCTATACTAAAATCTACTAGTACCTCTATTAGTAAGTATTTAGGGGTAGTTACCTTAATATAGATAAAGGATAAAGACTATTAAGTAACTATAATATATCTAGTATTAAAAATATAGTATATATATATATATTTTTACTTAACCTCTTAATTAATAATCCCTTTATTACCTAAGCTAGTAATTAGAGGTCTTATATTTATAAAGATAATTTCTATACTTACTAGTCCTTTTACTTTATTTATAATTACTAAATACTCTCCCCTTTTTATTAAGATAGACTATTTATACTTCTATTCTTAAATAATATACTCTCTAATTAAGACTATACTAATATTTATTATTAATATAGTATTATAAAAGACACTCTTAGTAGCTACTTACTTTTTAATATATAAGGTAATAGTAGCTAGTCCTTTTTTAGCCTTAAAGCTTAAGGGAACTATTAGAATTACCTTTATCTTCTTAATCTCTTCTACTATATTTAGAGCCCTTTAAGTAAATAAGTATCTAATTTCTAGGTTATATTATATAACTTCTTTTACTATTATACTTATCTTTTTTAATATAATATTATTTATAACTTACTATTATAAATTACTAGTACTAAATTTAATCCTATTCTTTAGGCTTTTATCTTTACTAGGAGAAGTGCCTACCTCTTATATAGCTATAAGTCTAAGGTTCTAGGGCTTAGTAAGTAAGTTATCTTTTTCTAATAAATTATTAAATATTCTAGATTACTTTTTAGAGTATAACTTAATATTTACTATATTAGTAATTAAGGGTCTTAGCTAGTTATTATTATTAAGATAAATAATATTAGCTTTAAGACTACTAGGCTTAGCCTTAGGTACTAGTTTTCTCTAATTCTCTAGTAAGTATTATTAGGTAAAGTCTACTTCCTCTTATTCTTAAGGTCTAAGGACTAGCTCTAGTTTAGACCCTCCTTATAAGGTTAATACTTATTTTATAAACTTAGAGCCTAGTACCTTTAAAACCTATAAAATAGTAAGCTTCTAAATAGGCTATTTACCTTAGAACTAATATAGTAATTAAGGTAGAATAAGATACTTATTCCTTAATCTAAGGGAGAGTATATATATAGTTAAGTTATATATATAAAAGTATACTAAGGTATTTATATTTATAAGGTTATAAATATTAAGAAAGTATCTTTACTTAAAGTAGTATTAGTAGACTTACTCTTTATTAGTCTTTATTATATTAATATAGACCTCTTATTCCTTAGTGCCTTAATCCTCTTCTATCTCTATACTATTAATTATTACTAGAGTTTTATCCTTTTCCTTAAGTATCTTATTATTTTACTAAATAAGAGTTTACTAGTTATTATCTTATTTCCTAAAAATATAAATTACTAAACCCTCTATTCTTTTTAAAATATTATACTAATTAATTAGGTTAATAGTAGGTTTAATATCTTACCTAAAGATAAGTCTTATATCTTTAACTTTCTTTAGAGTTTCTCCTTTTACCCTTACTAGAACCTTCTAATTAGTAGCTTTCTTATACTTTTTATCTTATATAAATTAAATTTAGTTCCTAATAAAGTAGAAAATTCGCTAATATATATTCTTATATATTAGTTTACTAAAGTAGGTAGTATTAATATTATATTATTCTATTATATTATAATAAACTCTTAATAGTATTACTAATTATAAGTATCTTAATTACTTATTAAATATAAAAAGCCTCTTATCTAATAATTTATAAAGATACTTATACTTAATAAGCTACTTATTAATAATATAATAATTATTAATAAGTAAATATTTATTATATCTTAATAGCCTAATCTAGAGACTATATTACTTCTTAGTATTATACTTAAAATAGTATTTAGTTAAGTACTTCTTAGCCTTTTTTTAATTATATTAAAATATAATTAACTTAACCTCCTTTATTAAATAAAGTTAAGTTATATTTATTAGCTTATTAAGTTAATATATATTTAAGATCTTTTTTATATTTATTTATTTATTAAACTTCCTTAAGAACTCTATAATATTATCTTTAATAAACTTTTTCTTAAAGATAGTCTTTAGTTAAAGTTAAGTATAAATTAGGGTTATTAAAAGATCTTTACTATTTACTAAGTTAAGGAAGTCTAAGTTTAGATTAGTAAAGTCCTTATTTATAATCTTTCTTATTACTCTTCCTCTTATAATATACTCTTTTACTTTTTTTTTTTTTATTAGGGTCCTCCTCTTCCCTCCTTTTTCCTAACTATTAATTCTTATATTCTTAAGACCTTAGTCTTTAGTTATATTAGTTAAATTATTATTAAAAGTAATTAGGTTTTTTATTATAATAAAAGACTTTTTTTTATAATTTTTTAATACTTTTATATTATTAAATAATATAAATAATATTATAATTAAGAGTTTTAAGGTATAGAATAGTTAAAATAGTATAAAATAAGGGTAATATCTTTTTAAAAAATTAAATAGTTTTTAATTAACTTACTATTTACTAAAGAAGGGAGGGGGTTTATTTATTATAAATATTATAATATCTCCTTTTCTTTTATATTAGTTATTAAGTTTATAATCTTTTTACTTTTAATTATTTTTATTAGGCTTTACCTTAATCTTTATCTTTATCTATTCCTAGTATTCTTCTTTAACTAGGGTAACTTTATAGGCTATTTACTTAGTATTCTAATATTATAAGGTAATATAGTTATTATCTAGATTAAGAGTATTTAAATACCTTAAAAGAGTTTTTTAGAGAGCTTAGGCTAAGAGTAATTTATTTCTTAAATAGTATAATAACTTAGGATACTTTATATTTAGCTTTTAGAGTCTAAGCCCCTTTTAGCTTACTAATTTTATATTCCTTAGCTTTCTTATCTTTTTTTAGTTAAGAATACCTTAATCTTTATCCTAGTTTCTTACTTACTTAACCTATACCTTATTTCCTTAAATAAAAACTCTATTTATAAGCTATTTACCTAATACTCCTATATTATAAGATAATTTAACTATATTCTTAATTATAATACTTTAATTATATTAATAGTATTTTACTTAGTTAGATTAAGAGTAAGTCCTTTATAGTTAATATTATAATTATATAATCTTTTACTTTCCTCTATAATAAACTAAACTCCTTTTTATAAATACTAATTTTATAATTATTAATCTAATATTTTCTTAGTAAAAGACTACTTTAATCTTTATTTATCTTTATAATATTTTATTTAAGGTTTTTCTTTTAATTTTAAATATAATTATAAGTTATTTACTTACTATTTCTTTATCTATATCCTAATTTAGTAATAAAACCTTTTTATAATTATAAAACCTAGTAGTTATTATAACTTAAGATAAACTATCTTTAAATCCTTATATATTATTAAGCTTATTAGCTCCTTTAATAGCTTTTCTTCTAAGCTCTTATTATAATAGCTCTTTAATACTTTTAACTAATAATTAAGGGTATCTTAACTATTAACTAAGGTTTCTTTTTATTATAACCTTTATTATAATTATTATTAAAAGAGAAAATAACTAAAATATATAAAGTATTTACTACTATTTATAAAACTATTAGACTAGTTTATAATACTAATAGAAGTATAGTCTTTTTAAGGGTATAATATATATATAAAGTATTTATTAATTCCTAATTAAGAGGTTTATAAAGTTAAAGAAGTATAGTATTAAATAAGGGCTTAAATAATTAGTAGTATTACTATTTACTAAGTTATTAAAGGTTTTATATTTAAGTAAAGATATTATTAGAGACTAAGGAAGGCTATATAGGGCTTTTAATTATAAGGTATATAATAAAAATTAGATATAAAAAAGGTAAAAAAGTTATTTTTAAAAACTATAAAAGAATATTATCCTTTTATACTATTCCTTATAGGTAAACCCTAGAAGTAGTTAAATCTAACTAATATAATAATTAGTATTAAGCCTATAATAAGATTTAAGTAAATTTATAATAAGATAATATTATTTTATTTTAATATATATAATATAAAAATAGATATTAACTATTAAGGTTAGTATATAATAAAACTAAAAAAGGACTATAGACTTATTAGTTTATTAATTATAATAAGTTATATTATTAAAGGTACTTATATAGTTAAGATAGGGCTTATATAAGACTACTTAAGACTTATTATAAGGGGGCTTTATATAAGCCTTAATATAATTCTTAGGTAAGGGAGTAATAATATTATTATAACTAGATTAGTAAGAAATAAGCTAAGCCTAGTTAGAAAATATATTAAGATTAAAATAGAATAAGGATAAACTTATTATAATAAAATATAATTATAATTATAATTTAAAGATTAAGAAGTAGCTTAGTTTTAAGAGTTAGGTAAGAGTAATAAGGGATTAAGAGTACTTACCTAGTAATAAAAGAAAAGGTATAGACTTTCTTATTAAAGGTTAGCCTTATATTCTAATAAGTAAAATTAACTTAAATATAAGTTATTAATATATAAAGATAATTAGGGAAAAAGGAGAGGAAATATATAATTAAAATAATTAAAAAATAAAGAAAAAGTAAACTAAAACTAGAAAGAATTAAAGTCTATTTATCTTTTTAACTTATTAACTAAATTAGTTAAATTAGCTAGATTAGTTAAATTAGTTAGATTAGTTAGATTAAATAAATTAATTAGGAAAAATAGTTAAAAAATTAATTAAATAGTAATTAGTTTTTTAATTAATATATTTTTATAATAAGATTATTATAATTAAAAATATATTCTTTTATATAATATTTATAAATTATATAAGAAAAAAGGGAATAATAATAAATATATATATAATATATATTTAACTATAATTTTAATAATTTTAATAATTTTAAATAATTCTAACCTAAAATAAGGCTTTTTATATTAAGAGATAAAAGAGATAAAAGTATAAGTATAATATATTATTACTAGTATAGACCTAAGATACTTAACTATACCTAGGCTCTTTATACTATTTTATACTAAGTGCCTTATACTACCCTATAACTATATAAAAGCTAGTAAAAGCGCTAAGAGGAGGGGCTATAATCTAGCCCTAGTCTTATACCTAGACTTATAGAGTTACCCTAGGTTACCCCCCCCTAAGACTACCCGCCTTCCCGCCTTCTTACCTTCCCTACTAATTAAAAAGAGAGGCCTTACTAGCCTCTACTAGAAATTAATATAAAATTATAGTAAATTATAATTATATAGGTTTTTCCTTTAAGAATCTTAGTTTTTTCTTATATATATAAGCTAAAGAAGTATTAAATAAATAATAAGTCTAGCTAAGGTAAATTAATAATAATATATTATTTTATTATTATTCTTTTATATTTTCTTAATACTTACTTTACTATTCTAGTAGTTAAGTTAAATACTTTTAGTTATATTTTTTTATAATATATCTTTATTAGTAATATATTATATAATTTAAAATCTTATATTTATAATAAAAATAGTCTTTATTATACTTCTAATAACTTAATTCTAGTTAATTTAAATATATTTAAACTTTATATCTTTTATATAATAGCCTTATAGTCTTAGTATTTAAGTCTCCCTTTAATATTATATAATCTTTTCTTTTATATATATTATTATAATTTTAATAACTAAGCTTATAAAAATTATATATTAACTTTATTATTTTATCTTATTTTACTATTTAAGTATAATTATTATTAACTTTTAAGTCTAAAAGTAATTATTATAATTTATTATTATCTTATTTATTTTTATTATTTTAACCTCTTTAGCTTTTTTAGGTTTTTTATAAGTCTATTATATAATTATAGTTTATAAGCTATTCTTAAGAGCTTAATAGTTTATTTAATAAAATCTTTTTTATAAATATTAATTATAATTAATTAAAAAAGAAGTTAATATATATATTAGTTAATAACTAGTTTATTATTTTTAATCTTTTATTCTTTTACTTTTTTAAAAATTACTTAAATAACTAATTTTTTATTTATTATATATAATTTAAGTTTATAAATATTATAAAATTATAAATATATTTATTATTTATTTTTAATTAAACTTATTCTTAAAATTAAGTTTATAATTAAATCTTAATAAATTTATTATTTATATTATTAATTAGTTATTAAGTTTAGTATTACTTTAATTTATTTTAAAAGTACTAATTTATATAAATAATTTATTATTATATTATAATAAACTTATAAGATTTTATTATAAAGATTATATTTAAGTTTATTATAAATATTTAAAAGTTAATTTTACTTTTTACTTTAAAAGTTAAGTATTAAATATTAATTTTATTTTCTTATTTTCTATTATAAGCTTATTTTAAAAATACCTTTTTTTTATTCTTAAAAAATAATCTTTTTAATAGTTTTATCTTTTTACCTTTTTTTATTTTCTTTATTAAAGCCTTTCTTTTTTATATTTTTTATTTTTAATATATTTACTTAAATATAACTTTATTATTATAATTAAATAATAAGGTTTTTATAATTTTATTTATTAATATTAATTATATATTATTTATATTATTTATAATTTATTAAATATTATTAGAGTTTTAAAGTAATTACTTTTTTTTAGTTTATATTAATAAAAATAAGATATTAGTTATAATACTTTTATTATTAACTTATAAAGAAGTTTTATTAATATTTTAAATATAATTACTTTTTATTATTATTTTAAATCTTTTTATTAATTCTTTTATTATTTTTTAATAATAATAAATAACTTATTAAAAAATAGTTAATATAAAAGAAATAATAAAAAAGATCTTAATAAATAAGTTATTTATAATAATATAACTTTATTATTTACTAATAAAAACCTTTTTTATAAAATCTTTATAAAGATTTTATAACTTTATAATTATATCCTTTTTTATTATATATAAACTTATATAAACCCTTTATACTTATAATTATCTTATATTATAATAATACTTAGGCTCCTAACCTTATAAGCTTATAACTATATTCTCTTACTTAAGATATAGCTATACTATAATACTAATATATTATATAAGGTTAATATATTTAAATAATACTTTTAGTAATATAATAAATTTACTAGGGAGTACTTTAAGTAAGTATAACTATAAGCTAGCTTACCTAGCTATAGTTATAGCTAAAGTAGGGGTAGGTATAAGTATATAAAATAATAATATATAAATCTATATTTAAAATCTTATATATTTATATATTTATAATTATAATAAGTATATTAACTCCTAAACTACTAAATTACTATTAATTCTCTTTTTAATTAGATAAGGAGTTATCTTATAAATAACTTATAGATTCTTAACTTACTTTTAGTATTTTACTTATATATATAAAATTAAATATAAATAAACTTATCTTTTTTAGTAGCTTATTTTTTATTTAAGTATTTATTATAATTATAAAGGCTATTTCTTTTTATAAATTATTAATAGATTTAAAGTTAAGATCTTTATTTAAAATATAATTAGATCTTTTTAAAGATATATTAATAAAGTTTATTTTACTTATTTTATACTTTACTATAAATTAAAATAATATAAGAAATATATATTACTTTACTTATCTCTTATTTAATTAAAGTATATTTATAAAGCTTTATAAGTTATAATAATTAGTTTAAACTTTAATTAACTATTCTTTATTTAAATATTATTTTTTTAAAGTATTTAATAATTATTAGTACTTATTAGCTATTTATTATATATTATTATTTTATTTTAATAAATTTCTTTAACTAGAATATAATAAAATAATAGTAATTTTAATTATTTATTTATAAAATAATATTTAAAGTATTATTCTTTAAAGTATTAATTTTTAACTTAATCTTTTTCTTTAGGTTATAATATATAAGAAGTATACTTTAAAAAGCTACTTAAAGTTTTTTAAATACTTACCTCTTAATTATATTAAATTTAACTTTCTTTAATTTCTTACCTTAAACTAGTTTTTTTAATTAGAAAGTAAATAATAATATAATATATAAGTAATTATTAATAAACTAATAATAGAAATAATAAAATCTTAAAAATACTTAAATTTCTTAAAATATTTTAAATTTTAATTATTTTTAAAGAGTATTACTATTCGCGTAGAGCTATTTTGCTATTCGCGCGGAGTCACGTGTGAACTAACGCATTTTTAAAGGTACCTCACTTTATAGGCAAATTATATATAAATTAGAAGTATCTTTTAAAACAGTGCTGTATCTGCTATAACCCCTCCTTAACACAACCCCTCCTCGCCGCCGCCGCCTCTTATAGAGGCCCTTAACACTTGCTAATTCGCTTAAAAAACGCATTTTCGCTATTTTTAACGATTATGTACACATCAGAGCCAGAATAATAAAAAATCTAGCTATTTAGGTAATCCTTCTTAGGTACATGATATTATGCGTGCATACACACTAAAAGAGAGGTACCACGCTAGTGTAGGTGGAATGCGGGACACGTGACTCCGCGCGAATAGCAATACTCTAAAATAATTGGATTACAAGCATTGAAAATCAAATTATATGCTACGAGATTCTATAGATATAAAACAAGAAAGCCTAGCCTTCCTGAATACAAATCACTCCCCCTCCACAAACCTCTTCGTTGCGCCATTCCCCGTCTAGTTCGCCTACGTCCTCAAGGCCTACCTCAATCATATCTTCAAGCTCTTCTCCCTCATCCTCTTCGTCTTCGTACGCGATACGCCGGTCACCCTCCAAGCATGACCATTGGCGTGTCTTTGATAGAGACGAGGTCTCTATCAGTCGGCTGGAAAACCATTTATGGTTGACTTTGCGGTACTGCAGAGCACATACCTGCTCGCCTGGAGCAAGGTATCGTGCTTGCAAGTGATCGAAACTCTGATAGCTCCCGTCGGCTTTGGGATCGATAAGCCCGGCAAGAGGGACAATGATACCAGCGGCAGCTAGAGAAATAGTGGCAGGAATGTTGATCTGCCCTCCAACATCTTGTCCTTGGGCCGATGCGACGACAATGCTTGCATCGGTAAGGGTTGTAATCCCGACAATCATGTAAATGTCGTCGCCACGAAGGGTGGCCTTTTCGATCCATCTCTTAGTCTCCTCGATGCCCACTGCCTTGTCAAACCACGAGGTGGAGTTGTCGAGAGCATAGCTCATGCCAGAGGTGGGTGTGATTCGGACCATTGATTCCGCGCGCTTGGAGAACCATGTCGATAAGAAATGTGTCAGTGCTGAGCCAAAGCGGATACCGGTGCTATCTTGATTGTAGCCAGAATAAGAAAATGGCGTTACGATAGGTTTGGGTGTTGCGGCAGCGGGTGGTTCATGGTAGTTCTCATGGGGTTGGTTAATATTTGTAACGAATCTGCCAAGCTTCACGGAATGAGCTGGAAGGAAAATCGGACGAGGTACAATTGTTTTGACCATTTTTGTGATGGGAAGTGGTACAACAATGGTTAAGCAGTCGCACCGACATAGCAGTATTTGTAGATCGAGCTTTTGAGGCAGCTATTGAACCGCCGCCGCGAGCGCTGCGATGTAAGCTGCTAGTAAGTTTGGTTGGCAAATCAAACTGTGGTGGAGGTGGCGAGATTGTCAAGTTCATAATAGCTTATAAGCCTATAGCAAATGTGGTCGGCCCCTTTTCGCCTGACCAGGCTGACATACATAGAAAAGTCCCTTGGGCTGCCCTTGGCCACCTCAGAAATCTAGGCTGCGGCTGATCTAGGCTGCAGCTGACGGGCTGCTTGATAAACCCAACGTCTCTCCAGCATTTATTTAGGCATCGATAATCAGGCGTATACCAGGACATAAGCCGACTGCACCGACTGCAGTGTGGGCGGGCCTCTTCTTGCATGACAATGTAACAGTCTATTGGGCTGCCCTGGGCCACGTCAGAAACTTAGGCTGCGGCTGATGGGCAGCTTGATAAACCCAGCTCCTCTTCTGACCTTCAGGCATCGATTTCAGTCTATACCCCTATCACTACATAACAGTATTTCTCCATTTGAACAGAAGAAAATCTTTATAAAAGGCCAAAACAATGACCGAAAAGATGGATATCGAGCAATTTGCGACGCAACATAACATTGACAAAAAAGACATACCGAATCTACTTGCAGCTTTAGCAGTCAACGCCTATACGGAGTACCAGAAATCAAGAGGCACAGATGCTATTAATGCAGCAGTCGAGCTTGCGAGGCGAGGCATCTCGCGTATAGATGGGAGTAATGCGTCTTTTCTTAGCTGGCAGAACAATCTCGGGGTGTTTCTCGAGAGTCGGTTTAAGCAGACAGGGGAGATGGCGGACCTAGAGGAGGCTATCGAGTCGAACCGCAACACGGTGCAATTCGCCCAACACAACGACCCCCAGCGTACAAGCTGGATAAGCAACCTCGGAAATAAGCTTGAGACCCGGTTCGAATGTACAGGAGAGATGGCCGACCTGGAAGAGGCCATTAAGATGGCTCGAGACGCGTTCCGATCCACCCCATACGGCCTCCCTGCACGCATAAACTGTTTACATAATCTTGGAAACAAGCTTTCTCGCCGGTTCGAATGTACGGGAGAGTTGGCCGACCTGGAGGAGGCTATAAAGATAGCCCGAGATGTGATTCAATTTACCCCATATGACCACCCTGGACACGCAGCAAGCCTAAGCACACTCGGCCATCACCTTGGTTGCCGGTTTGACCGTATAGGAGATATGGCTGACCTAGAGGAGGCCATTGAGAGAGGCCGGAATGCGGTCCAATCCACCTCAAATGATCATCCTGAGCGCACAGGCTGCTTGATCAATCTTGGGAATAACCTTGATCGCCGGTACCAGCGTACAGGAGAGATGGCTGACCTAGAGGAGGCTATTGAGATGACCCGGAATGCGGTTCAAATAACCGCACCTAGCCACTCTGAATATGCAACCTGGTTAAGCAACCTCGGAAATATGCTTGAGAGCCGCTTTGAGCGTACGGGAGAGATGAAAAACTTGGAGGAGGCGATTGAGATAGCCCGGATTGCAGTCCAATCCACCCCACGCAATCATACTCACTGTACAGGCTACTTAAATAACCTCGGAAATAAGCTTAGTCGCCGGTTTACGCGCACAGGAGAGATAGCTAACTTAGAGGAGGCTATTAAGTTATGTCGGATTGTGGTCCAATCCACCCCGTATAATGACCCTAGCTATGCAGGCTTCCTGGATAACCTTGGACATAACATTGGTAGCTGGTTTGAGTATACAGGAGAACTGACTGATATAGAGGAAGCTGTTGAGATAGGACGGCAAGCAATCCAATTAACCCCACAGGACCATCCTGGATATGTTTCAAAGTTACTCAATCTTGGAAATAACCTTTATCACTGGTTTGAACATACAGGAGACATGAAAAACCTGGAGGAGGCTGCTGAGATGATCCGAAATGCGATTCACTTGACTCCACATGGTCATTCTGAATACGCAAACTTGCTGAGCAACCTCGGAACTATGATTTCGAGCCGGTTTGAGTGTATAGGAGAGATGGCTGACCTGGAGGAGGCTGCAACTCACTTCTATGACGCTTGGAACTGCCTTAACGCCATATCCTTTCATCGTGTCAGAGCAGCCGGTAACTGTCTCAGGATACTTGCTATCCAAGGAAGAACTGAAGATGGGGTACGCCTCGGAACAGCTGTCATCGATTTCCTTCCTACTGTCCACACAAAGACCCTTGAGCGGAACGACCAACAGTTTGTCATGTCGACCTTTGCCGGCGTGGCGGCCGATCTGTGCTCTTTCCTTGTGGCATCAGGCCGCCTCGAAGACGCCTTGGAATACCTCGAACGCGGCCGTGCTGCCATTATCAGTCAACTACTAGACCGCCGCGGCGACATATCCATCCTTGCGAAGGCCCAACCTACCATGGCTCGGCAATACGAGAGCCTTGTGAACGAATTAAACACTCCGCTCCACCGGCTCACTGACGACGAGCTGAATGTCCAGGCAACCAGGCGACGCCGTGAAGCTGTCATCGAGCTAGAAGTATGTACACAGCAAATCAGGAACATTCCCGGCCACGAGCGCTTCTTGCTCGCAAAAACAGCAGCCGTGATGCAGGAATGTGCGGCCAACGGCACCATTATTGTTGTCAACATCACTAAGCTCCGAAGCGATGCAATTCTTGTGTCTCGTCATGGGATACAGTCCATTGTTCTTCCAGAGATGTCTGCATTAGAGGTAATGGCATGGCTTGATAAGGACTGGTTAGTACGGAAGAGATCGGAACAGAGGAGGAAGAACGATGAGTTCTTAGAATACCTTTCTTGGCTATGGCGCGTCTGTGTTAAACCCGTGCTCGACAGGATTGGAGCCACGTACAAGCACAGCGGCCAAGACCGGCCAAGAGTGTGGTGGATCGGAACAGGGCTGGCAAGTTCAATGCCGTTCCATGCCGCGGGAGACCATGTGAGCGGAGCAGCTCAGAACTGCTATGAGCGGGTCATTTCATCTTATACGCCGTCAATCAAAGCACTTTCCTATGCGCAGGGCCAGGCGAGAGGTATGGAGGCAGAGTCAAGTCTAAATGACTCATTCTTGATCATGGCAATGCCAACAACGCCAATACGGCGTGGTGACAAAAAGGCACCAAACGACTTGCCCGGTGTAATGAGGGAGACGGAGGAACTTATCAAGGCGGCTAAAGGCATCCATGAGACGGTCGTTCTTACACACCCATGTGCGCAACAGGTCCTTGACCGGCTGGAAACGTGCCGAATCGCCCATTTTGCATGCCATGGAACGTCGGACCGTGTCGATCCTTCGAACAGCGGGCTCATCCTGCAGAAAGGTGGCCATGAGCCCGGCTCGACTCCCGAGCAGGATCACTTGACTATGCATGCGGTGTCGGAGCTCCGGCTCAAGGGCACGCAGATTGCATACCTCTCAGCATGCTCTACGGCGGAGAACAAGGCGACGCGGCTGTCGGACGAGGTAATCCACGTGGTGAGCGGGTTCCAGGTGGCTGGATTCCCTCACGTTATAGGCTGTCTCTGGCCGGCAGGGGACTCGGATTGTGTGGAGGTGGCAAGAAAGTTCTACTCCAGGGTACTGCAGCGAAGCGAACCGACTTTAGGAAGCAGGAGCGTGGCGTTGGCGCTCCAGGAGGCAGTCATGGAGGTGCGTGCGAAGCAGGTTCGGATGCCACTCAACTGGGCGCAGTTTGTTCACTATGGGGCATGACAACCCTATACAGGACTCGGATAGGCTGATATCTATTAAATGCTAGTAGCATATATATGACCCGCAGCAAATAAACACATTCGTCATTTAGTAATCACTCCAGGTGGAGTTGCCCAGGATCTGCTCAAACTCGGCTGCCCAGGAGGTCATGCCAGGAATTAAGTCTAGCGGTTTCCTTTAATAAATGCGTAATAGCTGCTGGGGAAGATCTGTACCGTCCATGTGTTTGAGAGCATCATGGCCAGTCTCCATCTTGCTGTCGCCGCAGCGCAGTCGGCAGTTATCGTCACAGTCTCCATATCGCCACAGGTCCAGCTACCCACCCCCCATGATAGTAGACGAACAGCGGTACTATGCCCTTCTTCTTGCCCTTGGGAAAGTACGAGCGAACTGGAATTCGGAACAATCCCTCATAGTCACTGTGGATTGTGGATGAGGATCGCGTTATGGCCGGGGTACTTTGCGTAGGCCCACCATAGCCATCGTCTAAATATGACCCTTTACTGTATATTATAGTTATTAATAAATCAAAGTAGGATAGGCTATGAATAAATGAATTCTTACTATTTGTTACTTCTGAAGTAGCGACGATGCGCTGTTAGAAGGATGGGGTTGTTGCGATGTAGCTTTTCACTGGCGGGGCATAGGAAATTTTACGCGTTGGAGTGAAAGCGTTTTGCCCTTCTGCATCGTTCGATTTATGATGAATGCAACTTGAGCCTCGCCAGCGCGGCGCGCTCGGGCAGTTGGAGGAGATCCCAGCCATGTGTCACGCAGAAACCTTGTTTGCTAGTGTGAGCATCAATGCTGATGGTTCGCACGTTGATCGGCAAGCTGGCCCTCATGGGTCAAGCGCCGCTGTTTCTGGGGGCCGACAAGTGGGCGTTGGACAAAATGACTAGAAATGATACATTGACGAGGTTAATAAACGAAGAGAGCTATACAAAACCAGATGGTCTGGGAGAGTCTCCCCGGTTGGGTTTGGGGTGTTGGCTTGGGCGGGTAGTTGGAATGGGCTGAGGAGATAATATATGGGCAGGAGACGTAACCGTTTTGTTTTGCATGAATACCAGGATATGATTTCTGAAGCATTCATTTTGGCAGATATGAGTCTGGATGAAGAGCGGCGCGGTTATGTAGATGGCATTAAGCGCTCGGCCACTTCACTCCTCACAGTGATGAGCGATTTACTAAGAGTGGACTCTGGCCGGTTCGGCAATAAAGGACTTCGGTTCTCGCTGTCCATCCGCTTCAAGGAGGCTATTCACATACCCGAGTTTGCGGTGTGGAATGTTCTGTCACAAGGTGGACGAATTGTAGGACTAATTGGAAGGGAGAGATTGGAACCGATGTAGGCCCGAGTGATGCACTGTGAATCATAGCGTCAGTATGCCCACTAGCCAGGAGGGGGTAGAAAGGTGAAACAGAAAAACCTACAATAATGAGGAAAAGGAAAACATGGTGATGATGATGAGAAAAAGACTCATCTAGTGGGGTGGCAGAAGCAGTATATCATCAGGTTTTCGTATCAACTATACGATGTGATGTAATATAAGTAAGGCGGTATAGTGCTAAACAGGACACCTTTAAGGTTAAGGAGGATAGGTTATCTAAGTGTGGGTCGCCTAATATTAGTATATAATTACGCTAATAATATATTAGTAATCCTTTTTATAAAAATATACTTTTTCTTACTAAAATAAGTTATTTTTCTTTTATTTTACTATTAAAAATAATTATAATTTAATAATATAATATATTAAATCTTATTTATTTATATTTATTATATATTTATTATAAATTCTTTTCTTCTCTTAATTAATAATATAATTTCTTTTTTAAAAAATAATATTATATTAATATTATTTCTTTAAGTAAAATATATATAATATATTTATAATATATTATTTATATAATATTAACTTTTTATTTTATTAAAAAGATATTTTTAGTTTTTTTAAAGTAAATAATAATTTTATTTTTAATATTATTATTAAAAATAATATTAAAGTATTTATATAGACTTTTATTATTATTATTAATATATTAATTATTAATAAAATTTTATTACTTTATTCTTAATAATATTTTATAAATTTAATAGTAATAATATTTATTTAAATATTATTTATATTTTTAAAGTTATATATAGTAATAATTATTTAACTTAACTAAAAGCTTAAACTAAAAGTATTATTTATATATATAATACTTAACCTATATTACTAATAATAAGTATAAATAAATTATAAAAAAATAAAAGCTTAATAGTAAATTATTAATTCTATAACTATAATAAAAATAGTTAAGTTAATTATAACTTAATAAATTTATATACTTAAAAAAAATAAGTTTACTAAATATATATTTATTATTAAATTAATTATAATTTAATAAATATTTAAAGTTAAGTTATTAACTTAATAATTAATAAAAAAAAGCTTTACTTAGTTAAGAATAAAGAATAAAGCCTTAAAAAAGACTTAATATTAGTTTAATAAAAAGTTAAAGTTAAGTTATAATCTTAATTATAAAAGAATATATATAAAAAAAATAATTTTAAAAAAATAAAGCTTATTAAACTTTAATCTTAAAAGTTTATAAAATATACTTCTTTTTATTTTTTATTTTTATAATTTTATTTTTTTACTTACCTTACTTTATATTATTATAATTTTAAAGTTTTTATTTTAAGTTATTTAAAAAAATAAATTAATTATTAAAAGAATAAATTTAAAAGTTAATTAACTTTAAAGATTTAAGTTAAAGAAGATTTTTAAAAAAATAATATTAATTTATTTTTAATTTTAAATTTTATTTATAAATAAAAAATAATACTTTTAATAAAGTAAATAAGCTTATTTAATAAAAGTATAAAAGTAAATCTCTTTTAATAAATAAAGAAAAATAGAATCTTTAATAAGAAATTTATTAAGTAAAATAAAAAAAAGTTTTTAAAGAAAAACTTTAAAAGTTATAAAAAAAATAAATAATAAAAAATATTATTCTTTTTATAAAAATAATAAAAAGTATTTATATTAATATAAGTTTTATATTAAAAATATTATAAAGTTATTAAATAATTAT
>JAAHCF010000413.1:0-33781 GCA_038367545.1 Beauveria asiatica | reverse complement strand
AAAAACAAATAAACAAAAAAAAAAAAAGAAAAAAATTTACAAAAACACCAAAAAAATAACAATAAAAAAAAAAAAAAAAAAAAAAAAAAAAAAAAAAAAAAAAACCCTGTTTTTGGAACCGACAGCAAGCCTCTGATCAATGTTGACGCAAAGTTGTAAACAGACTACCCGGTGTGCCTCCCACGCAGCGCAAAGCAGAGGTACCCTTTGTCGCAGTGGTCAATATACGGGGCGATAGGCTGTACCACGAGCACATTTCTTGGGATCAGGGCACGACGCTGCGCCAGCTCGGCCTCATGCCCGAGTACCTGCCCTTCCCGTACCCCGTGGCAGGCGTGCCGGACAAGGCCTCCGTCGAGTACCGAGTTCCGGTGCTCGGGGCGGAGACGGCGGACAAGCTACGGGATCGCAACGCGGTGGCTTCCAACGAAATGTTTCAGTTCAGTGTTCGTATTAATAAGGAGTAGTGGTGGACCGGTTTTGCATGGTAACTAGTATTGGCCTTCGTACACAGTACGATTTAGTAAACATCACCAGGATCCAAGTTGAATCAAGAAAAATATTGTAAAAAGTTTCTATGCTGTATTTACTAATTAAATGTTGAGTAGCTTCTATCTGAGCATTGCTTCGCTCATTTCTTCTTGCCGTCCTTGTCACCTTCCTTGCTTACATCCTTTTGAGCTGAGTCGACAATTTCCTGCGCCTTCTTCGCCTTCTTCTCCAGCAACTGCTTCAGTTCATCCACCGTCTCATTCAGAAGCTTCTCGCCATCCTGCTTGTGATCGCTGGCAATCTTGCGAATCTGCTGCAGCTTGGACAGAATGGCGCTTCCCTCGGGCAGCGCATCAAAGTACTTGTCCAGGCCCCAATCTCCGGCCACCTCTTTGCCCTTGGACTGAGCCTTGTCGGCGGCGCTCTTGACGTACTTTTCCAGGTCGCCGAGGTCGCCCGATTCGACAGCCGCCTTGGCCTTGTCAAACAGCTCCTTGAGATTGCCCTGCTTGAGGGCGTCGGCATTCTTCTCAACCAGCTCCTTGACCTTGGGGCTCTTGTCGAGGTAGGGCTTGGCCGCCTCGAGGCCCTTGTTCCACGCCTCGTCGCCGAGCTTCTGCACCTGGCCGACTTTATCGTCGATGAGAGCCTTGGCCTTGGCAATGTTGGCGGCGCTGAAGCCGCCCGCGAAGATATCCTTGATCTGGCTCCAGGTCTCGTCGACCTGCTTCTTGGCGTCGGGGCCGTACTGTTCACCGAGCGACTTGAGTTTGTCAACGTTGCCGCCGAGCTTCTCCTTGACCTGCGGGTGGTTGTCTAAAATGTCGGAGAGGGCGTCGACGGAGAGATCGGCGATTTTCTTGGCAATATCGGCCAGCGTCTCGTAGGCCTTGGAGGCCGTCTGTATGCTCAGACCGGCCTTGGATAGGTTCTGGAATTGCTTGTAGCCGTCATTGACGATCTTGTTGAGCTCTTCCTTGTGCTTCTCTTGCACGACCTCGACGTCCTTGAAGGCGGCGTCGACATAGCTGCGGCCGCCGGGAATCCACGCCACGTACGAGTAGGCCAGGTCCTTGATGTAGCTGATGGCCTCATCGGGCTCGGGCGTGGCCTTTTGGAGCTTGGCTGCGGCGGCCTTGTATTGCTTGTTGGCCTCGACAGCAGCCTTGTTGATTGTGCTGGCGGTGCGACCGGCGGGCGTGAAGCTGTAAACGCCGTAGAAGAGGACGGCGCCGACGACGCCTCCAGCGATACCAGACACCAGATGGGATTGTGACGTGGATGAGGTCGAGGCCGAGGTCGATTGAAGACGAATTTGTGGCCGTGCTTGCCTGGAAATGTGAGCTGACCTGCAGCGCAGGGCTCGAGGGGCAGCAGATCTAGTAGAGGAGAGCATCGTGAGGAAGTGGTGATGATGGAGGTGTTTGTAAGTGGTGGCACAGTAGATGAGGAATGGCTCGCAAGGAAGGTGCGTGAAGAGAGGAAGCTTGGGAAGCTCTATTATATATGGCGATTGAGCGAATAAAAACGGCGGAGCTCACAAAACTTCAATGACGTATACCTGTGCTAAACAATTGTACCATTTTCAACGGCTGGAACAAACTTTTGGTTAAGACAACTTATTAGTCCAGGCCAAACCATTTCTGGCAGTGACGCCATGATGACCGTCATGACTTTTGGCGATTGACAGGGGCAATGGGAAATGGCGGGGCCAAAAGCTACACACAAGGCTAAGTATTTAATATGATGGAATTTCCATGGGACAGCATGCAATTTTTTGGATATAGATTGCACATCAAATTACATTGACTTTTTTTTTTTTTTTTTTTCACGGATACAGTGTGCATGGTCGAGATGCACAGCGCCTCCCAACTAGATGCCCTGGTTGGCGAGCTAGCAGGCAAGATTGACGATTGGATTGACCTGCTTCTACCAGGCCTTGAACCAACTTGATGATATAATGCTGGATAATATATTGCGGCAAGCAAACGACGTGTTGGCCTTTGTTGGCGGCGTTTGCTAATCTCGGCCATGACCGCGATCGGAACGGGAATGTTGATCTGCATGTACCTGGTACCCTGGAATGGTGCACCGTACCCTGGGCCTCTTCTTTTACTGTGCCGCATTCAACCGGGCATTCAAACGGCGGCATGCTCGCGCGACCAAGTCACACCTATGCATGGCTGCCTAAACAGAACCTAGTCACACTAGGTTTGCACATTGGCATTCATATGCAGCCCATCCGACAACGGATTGATTCATGGTGAAAATGTTGTTCGCAGAGCTGTGCCGTTAACCTGCCATCTGTGATGGAGGTACCCGCCGTGTCGCCAGAGATTGGTGTTGTCTACAAGTCACGATTCAGATGCCAGTCACTGCACAATCACTCGAAGCAATGGTTACACGAACAAGGGCAACAGGCAGGCACTCAGGAAAAGTGACTTTGCTTGGGGTATAAAATCGAAACCCTCCTCTTCTTTCGAATGGAGCATCTCACCAGTACGATTCTTTCCAACAAAATTACCGATTACGACTGCTCAATCTCGCCATGGACTCAGACTCGGGTACAGAACCAGTCCAACCCGCAGATTCAAGTCGACAAAACAATCATGGCTCTGCCTTGGGGACGCCCAAGTACTCGGTTCCGAGCTGGTTCGTTTCAGACAACGTCAAGACAGCAGCGCAGCTCTCCGCCACTGAGCCCAATATCGTCTTCTCGGAACTGGACAATATCAAAAACTGTTCAGGCAGACAAGATGGAGCCTTTACAGTATGCCGTCAGACCTTTTTGTCGGTGCGAGACACTCTAGCTTCTTGCCTCGTACGCGACGCCGACGGCGAGTTTCCGACACACAACATTGGCGCCATCCTTTCGTACTCGGGAGATCAAAGAGACCGCATCTTTGCGGAATACCTGGATGCCCTAGCAAAAGAGCTCGGCGCCGCGTTGGTCACCCTAACGCTGCACGACTTTCAGGCGCTGGCCGCGGCATTCGAAGACCAGACGCCCGCAGAGACCCGGCGAGCTTTGGTCAAAGCTGAAGAGCATGAGGCAAGAAATGCATCTAGCCATGAAGCTCATCCAGCCCAGCGTTTGGTGCTCCGTTATTTCGCAAAGTCGGGCAAAACAACCGCCGACGCCGGCGAAAGATGGAAGCACGCCTTTGCCGCGATTCTCAATGCTCGAGACGGCTGCACCAATGGCGGGGAACTCGACAAGAGTCATGAAACAGGGACTTGTACAACATCTATCAATCAGCCATTACTTGTTCATATCGCAGAAAGTAACGAGTTTACGAGCAAGCTGGAGGGTGGTTGTGTCTTTGCTAGACTCAAGAAGTGTGTTATCAAAGCAAGAGAAGCTGGAAAGCCCGTCATTCTCGTCATTTCGGGTCGGGCCAACCACTACCAGCTTCAGAAGTCCGGAGTTGTTTCTTCTGCGGCCTTCACAATCAGGTGTGTCGGTGTGCCTGTCACGCCAGAGCCCGCACGAAAGCCCGACGCCATCAATTCGACCGGGTTTGCCAATAAGCTCAAGTTCTTGCTTCGTTGGGGCGCCCGTCACTTTTTCGATCCGGAAACATTGCTTCCTAGAACAAAATGGAGTTTTGACCATGCTATAACATCTTGCAACGTAAGATTGGATGATGAGCTCTTGGATTCAATCGCTGTGCAGATCATGGGGAGAGCTGTCGGTGGGCGGAAGCTGACTTTCGAGGACATTAAGCAAGTTGTATCTCAAGTCCTCATCAGCACCAAAACTGAACAAGAGGGACTGAAAGCCGGGGAACAAGAGAGCGATACCGACAGCGCCAGCGACGTCAGCGACGATGACCAAGGTAGTGGCTCAGAGACGGACGTACGTGAGCCTTCACGTAAAGTCATGGCCGACAAATACGAGTCGCAGCTTCTTTCCTCTGTCATCAAAGTCGAGGAGCTTCAAGATACAAAGTATGAAGATGTCATCTTGAATGGCGACATTAAAGAAATGATGAGGCAGCTTGTTCAACTTTCGAAAATGAAGATTGAGGCCAAATCGACGCATTTATTGTCTTCTGTGCAGATTTCAGGTGCTTTGCTGTACGGTCCGCCCGGGACAGGAAAGACGCATCTCAGCCGCGCCATTGCCAACAGCATGGGAAGCAGTATGCTGGCTCTCGACAGCGCCGCATTGCAGTGCAAGTATGTGGGCGAGACTGAAAAGTACATCAGAGCAGCTTTCTCTCTAGCACGGAAGCTAGACCCGTGCATTATTTTCCTCGACGAAGTCGACGCTTTGTTTTACCGACGTGCATCCAGCGACCATTCTTGGCAGCGCTCCGCACTCACGCAGTTCCTCCAAGAGATGGATGGGCTTCACGCAGGACAGCCCGGGACGCCGTTTGTCCTCGTTGCCACGAACCGTCCCGGTGATTTGGACGCGGCCTTTCTACGCCGCTTGCCCCAAAAGATTTACTTTGAGCTGCCGGATTCGGCCGCACGAGGGCAGATTCTGAGGGTTTTGCTCAACGAAGAGGACCTCAGCCCAGATGTCGACATTGATGAATTGGCAGCCTTGACGGATGGATACTCGGGGTCTGACCTCAAGAGCGTGTGCGCAGAGGCCGCATTACTTTGGGTCCTGGAGATGAGCCAAAAAGATGCCAAGGAGGCCGCACAGAGGGCCGAAGTCGAAGCCGAAGCCTTGAAACTCACAAGAGCTGAGAGCATCGCCAAGAGTGGCACGTCGGCCGCCGAGATGGAAAATGGTAGGGCAAGAGACGCCTCCAGCTTGGATTCTGGAAACGCAATTGCTGGCAGCGAGGTGACGAACGAGGCCCCAGCCGAGAGTAAAGCCGGTGGCGAGGGCCATGAGGCGGGCAGAGATGAGACTGGAGATGCCCCAACGAATGAAACGGCCGCGGAAAAGAGCAAGAGATTGGCAAAGGAGCTGAGAAAGGAGGAGAGGAGAAAGGAGAGGGAGGAAAGAAAGATGGAGCGGGAGATGAAAAGACGAAAAGGAGAGGAGCAAAAGAAGGTCGAGGCGCTGTACATGGAGAGACTGAGCAAGGTCTGCCTGACAAAGGCGCTGTTCGAAAAGGCGCTGCAGAGGATGAGGCCTACTGTTTCGAAGGAATCGATTCGGGACATGGAGAGGTTTGCGCAGCTCTTTAGCAACAAGTAGGCTTTTCGTTGAGATGCTGGCTAGGCTAGAATTGGTTTGTTTGCCTTGAGTTCCTCTATAGCTAGCTTTGAATGCTTTGAGATGGTTGATTCCACCAATTGCATTGTTTCCTTTTATACTAGTCGCTTTATAATTCATGTATAGGCACTTGCAGTCATTGGTGATTCTGTTGCATTTTGCTCAGGTACTCGCTGAGCAAAAGAAGAATCAAAAGGATCAAAAGGAATATTCAGTCCTACACTGTCGAGGAAAAGCGGCGATTATAAGCCATTTGGTATCGGTATAAGGCCTGACGATGATGTTTGACGCACAGAGGAGCCAAACAAAAATATGGAGTCGCTCGTTGGTGGGCGTGCGGGCGAACAAGGCCAAGACGGGCGGGCCGGGCGACAAGAGTCAAGACCAAGAGCGCTAGTCAAGTCATTTATCATAAAAGGCTGGAGAGAAGTAGCGGATCGAGCCGAGATGATGGGTCTTTGCCCAGAAGTTGTGTCGTCTAGTTCAACACACGCCTATTTGCGCCAAGTCATACCCAGGCAGACTATAGGTGGTTGGTAATAAATATTCAAATAGCAGAAAGAACAGGGCAAATGAGGGGGAGCTGGCGACCGGCCGCTTTTTGACAGTAATAGCCGATGAGGTGCAGCAACTCCATCACGCGGAATACCACCAACCCAACTAACCATCCGTTAATTACGCCACCGTGATATTTACGAGACGAGACTCGATCTAGTTCAAAAAGTCGTGGAGCAGGCTAGACAACAAACAGCAGGAGAAAGACGTTTCCCCCATCCTCCAAAAGACAAAAAAAAAAAAAAACGAATTGTTGGGGGTGAATCTCTGCCGCTGCGCTGTCCAACTCTCAGCCAGCAAACCACGCTAAGGTAATCCTGTAGTTGGCATAACTTGCCCAGCTTCCTTGTTAGGAAAGGCGCAGGCTTGAAAGTTGGGGGGCGTTTTGACATGGGTTATGGGGGCCCATACTGAAAGAGGATCTGTATTAGTCGCAGGACGGGGTCCCCCACACGGAACGGGCTGTTGCTTTCCTCGGTTAAAAAGGATCAAAGCAAACAAGGTGACTGGGAAGCACATACGGAGAGAGATGGTGAGTCTCCAACTTATCATGGGCTTCGTCATCATCACCTGGACCGAGTATTCAATCTTGTCCAGGTTATATGAAAAGCTGGGGTTTGACCCTTGCTCGCTCTCACGGCGGCCCCGTATCGGCACAGAGTCCGGGGAACCCCAGGCTCTAAAACGAAAATGTTTCGAGCCCCAAAATCTTTTGCATGTCCGTCTTGGATCCTACTTTGTACAACTAAATAAATGTCAATATCGCGGCCGGTCAAGGTGGCTTTATAAGCCTCGTCTCGTCGAGACGGCCGTTTTACTTTGAGCCTTTTGAATAATCTGTACGGATTAGCTCCGGCGTTATCACACATGTCCTCACCGGTTCCCATGCAACACCCGACGGCAAACCATGATGTGGATACAAGAGGGGGAGAAGCAGCAATAAAAGTAGCCATTCTATGTACTCCGTATTCCATAGCCTGCCCCGAAAGCCGGCGTGTTTTGAGGCTCTCCCCCCCCCCTTCCCTCCCCCAGGCTTTTAGCCCTCGTCTCTCCCCCGCTCACGCTTCCTTCTATCATACCAGTACAACGAGGCGGGTTGTGCGAGTGAGACAAGGCTTCCTCCCATGTACAAGAAGAAGCCGGGGCCCGCATCCCCAGCCCAACGGCTCTCCTCTCCTCTCCTCCCCCTTCGTCCTGTCTGACACTCATCTTGTCCAAATCTCTCTCTCTCCCGTCACTTTGCAAGAATCGTCCAAACGCGGAGCGGCTTTACTTCACACAGGGGAGGGGGCACCATCATGACCAAGGCAACCAGCTCCGTCCACGAGGCCGTCGAGGCGCTCCCGCCGCCCTCCCCGGACGCCGAGAAGCACGGCGTCGTGCACGCCTCGTCGGCGGCCGGCAGCGTGCCCTACGCCGACCAGATCCCGCACGAGATGATGGAGGGCCTCGCGCCCAACGGCGAGGCCGACTACATTCGCGACAAGATCAATAACATGTCCGAGGACGAGGCCCTCGCCATCATCCAAGAGTCGTACGAGTTTCACTCGGACGACTGGAACTTCCCGGCTGATATGCGCGAGCGCATGCGCAAGTGCCTGCAAGGACCAAAGGTCTATGGCGAGTGGTATGAGCGCGACCTGCGCATCGACGCCGTCATGATGAAGTACTCGTCGCCGTATCCGGGCGTGCGCGCCGTCGCCAGCCCGCTCGACGATGACGATGTGCCCGTCGAGACGATTCGGGCCTACTTTCTCGGGGTTGGCTGGGCCATTATTGGAACTTTCATGGCCACATTCTTTAATAGCCGCTTTCCTGCCATTGGTAAGCAGCCCATGGTACTCTAATTGGAGGGGATGCCATCTTTATTGTATTGTACTGTATAAATAAATGACTAACCAAAGAGATAGGCCTGGGCAGTGCCGTCATTCAAATCATGCTCTTTCCCTGCGCAAAGACTCTGGAAGCCATTCTGCCCGACTGGGGCTTCACAGTGTTTGGAACCCGACACTCGCTTAACCCTGGACCCTGGAGCTTTAAAGAGCAAATGTACAGTACGATAACGTACAATATAGCCATCTACAGCACCAACGCCTACACCATGATTCTGGTCCAACGGTCTCCCGTCTTTTACGGCCTGGGATTCGTCACCTTTGGTTACCAGCTGCTACTGACGCTCTTTATCCAGCTGATGGGCATGGGCTTTGCGGGCTATCTGCGCAGATTCAGCGTCTACCCCGTCAAGGCGCTGTGGCCGACTCTCCTGCCCATCATCGCCATGAACCGAGCGCTGACCAAGCCGGAGCCGCGCGAAAACATCAACGGCTGGACCATTTCCCGGTACCGCTTCTTCTTCGTGTGCGCGGCCGGCATGTTTGCCTACTACTGGATCCCGGGCTACCTCTTCCAGGCGCTCTCGACCTTCAACTGGATGACGTGGATCGCGCCGCAGAACCTGACGCTGGCCATCCTGACGGGCTCGCGCCTCGGGCTGGGCCTGTTCAACCCCGTGACCACGTTTGACTGGAACGTGGCCACGTCGTCGTACGCGGCGCTCTCGCAGCCCTTCTTCGCCACCTGCACCATGTACGTCAGCACCATTCTCGGCGGCCTCGTCATCCTGGCCATCTACTACGCCAACATGTACAACACGGCGTACCTGCCCATCAACTCGGCCGCCGCCTTTGCCAACGACGGCACCATCTACGACGTGAAAAAGGTCGTCGTCGACAACAGGCTCGACGGCGCCCGGCTGCAGGCCTACTCGCTGCCCTTCTACTCGGCCGGCTACGTGCTGACGGTCGGCGCCAACTTTTGCTTCTACCCCGTCTACTTCTTGTACATCATGGTCAACCAGTGGAAGACCATGTCCAAGGCCTACGTCGACTTTTACCGCGGCCTGCGCCACGGCAAGGGCAACTACGACGACGCCATGGACGTGCACAACCGCACCATGCGCAAGTACAAGGAAGTCCCCGACTGGTGGTTCATCGCCATCCTCGCCATCACCATTGCCCTGTCCGTCGTCTGGATCGAAATCTACCCGCTCGGCATCCCCGTCTGGCTCATCTTCCTCCTCATCGCCATCAACCTCGTCTTTGCCGTGCCCCTCTCCTTCTTGTCCGCCACGACCGGCACCAACCTCGGCCTCGGCGCCCTCATCCAAATCATCACCGGCTACCTGCTGCCCAACAACCCCAACGCCTTTCTCTTCTCCCAGGCCCTCGGCTCCTGGGCCCTCGCCGGCTACGGCGACAACTACGTCCAGGACCAAAAGATGGCCCACTACTGCAAGATTGCGCCCCGCGCCGTCTTTCGCTCCCAGATTGGCACAATCATCATCACCTGCTTCGTCGCCGTCGGCACCCAAAACTTTATCCTCACCAGCGTCCCCGGGCTCTGCACCGAGCATCAGCCCTCGCAGTTTACCTGCATGGGCGACGGCCACCCCATGTACGCGAGCTCCCTCATGTGGGGTCTGCTCGGCTCTGATCGCATGTTTGGCTCTCTCTACCCGCTCTTCAAGTGGTGCTTCCTCATGGGCTTTGGCATCGCCATGGTCTTTCTCGTCGCCCAGGGCCAGGGCCCCAAGTACCTTCCCGGCGTCCGCGAGAAGCTGCGGCGCAAGCTCCGCCCCAGCACCTTTGCCACGCTGGACCGCACCCTGTTTCCCTTTGTGGCCTCGCTGCTCTGGCTGAATCCCGTCCTCATCATCCAGGGCATCCAGCACTGGGCGCCGTCCAACCTGAGCTACAAGACGCCGGGCTTCATACTGTCGTACGTTTTCATGTACTGGCTTCCGCGCCACCGCCTCGCCTGGTGGGCCAAGTACAACTATGTCCTCTCGGCAGCCTTTACGGCTGGCTTGGCCGTCAGCGCCCTCGTCATGTTCTTTGCCATTGGCTACCATCCGCATCCCCTCAAGTGGTGGGGAAACACTGTGAGCGGCGCAGGCGTCGACGGAAGCAACAAGGGTATCCTGCCCATTCCAGAACGCGGATACTTTGGGCCCGAGAGAGGCACCTTTGTTTGAATGGTAAAGACTGTTTTTTTTGGGGGAGGGGGGGGGATCAATTCGGTAAATAATTGATGATGAGTTGGTTTGATGTACACAAACAAATCTTTTTCGATGCTATACACGAGCACATGTAGTCATTTTGAGTCATATCTATGCATAGCGTCCATTTTATGTTTTATTGGATATCATTCGAAAATAGAGAATTGTCAAGCCAACTGAGCTCATTTCAGCGCCGAGTGCACGGATCGACTCTGATAATTGATGCCTTGTGGACTCCACTCCAAGGCAGTCCAAGGCAGGAGCGAATGCGGCTTTTGACGATGTGACATGACGCATCCCGACAACCTCAACTTCAGGCAACCCCAATCACGACAGAACATTTCCGCGTCATTTCACATAGAGAACGCAACTTTTTCAAAAAAAAAATTCTTCCCCATTTACACAGTCCAAGCCACGCCTCCCTGCGCTTGCCACACCATGGCCGTGCCCAACTACACATTCGACGCCTCCCTCGCGCGCTTCAACATTTCCAAAGCCGCCTTCATCGCCACCCACCCTCCCATTGCGCGCGTCATGGCCGCCGCCATGGTCTTTCGCCCCAACCCTTCTCCCCCTTCTTCTTCCTCCTCCTCCTCCTCCTCCTCGTCGCCACCGCAGACTCTCCTCCTCTGCCGCGCCGCCACCGACTCGTACCCGCTCAAGTGGGAAATCCCCGGCGGCAGCGTCGACGCCGACGACGCCACCCTCCTCGACGCCGTGGCGCGCGAGCTCTGGGAGGAGACGGGCCTGACGGCCGCGCGCATGGTCGCGCCCATCGTCATGGTGCCCGAGCAGCCGCTGACCGAGGCGACGCGCGCGGGGCTCGGGATACAGCCGCAGGACGAGGGGCTCGGCGTGGACGCGGACGGCCTGACCGTCACGTTTGAGGAGACGGGCAGGCTGTGGGGAAAAGTGACGGCGCTGGTCACGGTGCGTCGTGGCGGTGATGACGGGGACGTGGTGCTGAGGGATGAGGAGCATGGCGAGGCGGCGTGGGTGACGGAGGAGGATGTGCAAAGGGGCGAGATGCCAGAGGGCGACGACGGGACGCGGGAGCGCAGGGGCATGGACTTTGTGAGTGATGGCGTGCGGAGGACGATTTTGCATGGGTTTCGTGTGTATAAAGAGAGTCTGGCAAAAGAGGACCATGGAGCATAAAAATGTCGACAGGTCGGAAATACTGGACCAGGCGCATGAGAACTTGTGGCGAAACACGATAAAGGGTATGTGTTTGTTTTCAACGGCAAAGAGCATCCATCATAGGTTTAAAAGTTGTTATATACATTGTCAAGAAAAACGCCAGGATTCCATGCCTAGATAATGAAGATGATGAAAAAAAGATTTCCCCAAACGCTGTGTATGCTGGCACGGGGGCTCTACATTCTCTTGGCCCCCATCTCCTCATTACCATAATCATCCCAATCCTCGTCCCGTCCGCCGCTCAGCCGCCGTCCCAGCCAGAGACCCAGCGCCGTCACGGCGCTCCCCGTCAGGAACCATCCCTCAAACCAGCCATCCACAAAGACGGGGCTCAGCGCGCCCTTGAGCACGCCGCCCACCGCCGAGCGCGCCTCGAGCGGCAGCTGGCTGCGCATCAGCAGCGACGCGCTAATCATGTACGTGGCGGCGACCTGGCCGACAACGAGCGCGAGGTTGGCCTGCGCGTGGCGCAGCAGGCCCGGCGTCCACCGCGCAAACAGGTGAAACGTCTGGAGCGCGCTGTTTGCGCTCGCGAGCAGCAGCACGCCCGACAGCGCGAAGCTGATGATGCGCGCCCAGGCCGTCTGGTCGAGCGTCGGGTCCCAGTGCAGCGCGAGCAGGCCCAGGAACCGGTTGACGGGGTCGCTGCTGGAGAAGCTGGCCGACGGCGCGCGGAAGCGGCGCAGAGTGGTGAGCGTCGTGGCGGCGACGCGGTATACGCAGTAGCACGCAAACAGGGACGAGGGCACGAGGCACATGCGGCCCCATGCCGTCGCGGCCCGCGAGTCGGCCGCGCGGCGCCCGCGCACCAGGGCCAGGCTCGACGCCAGGTTGGCCTCCATTGTCTCCAGCCCGGCAATGTCGACGCGCAGGCTGCGCATCTCGGCCTCCTCAGCAGACAAGCCGGCGCCAGCGGCGCCGCGGAGGGACCATATCATCTTGCCCATGAGCCCCGTGGCGGCTTTCGCTTCGGCAGCGGCGGCGGCGGCGGCGGAGCGCGGTAGGTCCGTAGCGGCGGCCTTGCGCTCGAGCATCTGCAGGCGGTGGCGCTTAGTCACGAGCATCTCGCTAGTGGCGTCGAGGCCCGTCTGCTTGCGGTTGACGTCGGCGTCGGTGACGGGGCGGCGGCGGCGGTCGGTGACAGAAGTCCAGGTGTGCCACGGCGCGGACACGGAGGCGAAGCCGGCGAGCAGGCCCATGAGCGAGATGCCAACGACGCCGATGCGTTCCAGGCAGCCGCGGGTGAGCAGCTGCAGTGGCGCCTCGTCGTCGTCGTCGTTGTTGTTGTTGTTGTTGTTGTTGTTGCTGGAGGGGAGGAAAGAAGAAGAACCGGCGCGCGGCCAGCCCTCCACGGCCGACGAGGGCACGGCGCTGCCGAGCTTCCAAAACGCAAACAGCCAGCACGAAAAGAGCACGGCCTGCATGAGCCACGCACGCTTGGGCAGTCTGCCGCCGCCGGCGCTCGGTGCGCTTCTTCTTCTTCGCCCCAGACTCCACCCGGCGCCGTTGACGAGCGACTTGCACTCTAGCCAGGGCACGACACCGACAAGCAGGAGCAGCAGCGCGGGGACGACGACGCGTAGCGCGAGCCCGCGGCCGGGCCTCGCGCCGACATCGAGAATCTCGGCGAGGATCAGGGCGCCGAGCGTGGCGGCCAGGCCGACGGTGACGCCAAAAGTCCAGGCGACGAGGCGACGGCGCGGGCTGCGCGCACCGTGCTCGGCGTGGGCGCGACGCAGCGCGGCAGGCGCATGCGAGGGGAGCAGGTGGTCTTGGCCGTCGCGCGCGTCGTCGTGCGCGGCCCGCGACAGGTACGGGTAGCCATGGCGCACCGCGGCGAGCGTCGCGGCGACGAGGACGAGGGCAAACGGCGAGGCGGCGACGGCGTGTGCTGCCGTTAGGCTAGCGGGCGAGGACGGGCGACAGGCGTCGTCGCCGCAGCCTGAAAATGGCCACATGATTTTCTTTTCCAGGGTGTGTGTGTGTGTGTGTGTCGCTGGTCCCCGGTAGCTTTATGTCGGCTTTTTGTTTAATAAAAGGGCAAGTCGGTGATGATGATGGCGGTGGTGGGGGGAACAAGTCGAGCGTCGTTGGGCGGGCAGTGAGTGTTTGCAGCTTGCGCAAGCTTTCTCGCTTAAGATGGATGGATGGATGGGTCGTAATACAAGGACCGTCTCAGATGTATGTTTGCCACGCGTTTCCGCAGAAAAATAAGAAAGAAAAAGCAGGGCAAATCTGAAATGTGGATAGTTGATCAAGACGGTTGCAGACAATGAAAAAACTGACGACAGACGTAAAAGGAATGTAGAAGCAATACAGGGAGGGAATCAGTGGCGGGACCAGTGCAAGGCTGCAGAACCGAGACCGCCTACGTGGACCTATATTGGGATGCTCGTATTCTTGGCCCAGAACAAAAAGCCGGTTTGAAATACAGATACCTAGTGCGAAAACGTCGCGGATAATGAATCACAATGAATGAACTAACGTCAACTAGTTAAATAGATGAATGGTGATGCAAGCAACCTTGGCCGCATCCCCTGCAGGCTGAGGCTGTAAATTTACATGTCGGCTTCAGCTTCTACTGGTTGGTGCTCCCGTCGCACCAAACCCCTGCTCTCCATGGTTTGTCTTGCCCTGATTGTTTCGCGTCTTTTGAAATATTCATTTCATATCCATTTCTAATTGTATCAATATTTCATTCATTTACTCCCCATTGCTCCGCATGCGGCTTTTCCCTTGTTCCAGCGCTAGCAGCCGCTAGCAGCCCACTAACTACCTACTAAACTATTTACCTACCATCGTCCCACAGTTTGCATGTCTCAGTCCAGGTACTGGCCAGGAGGGATCCAAATTCGTTCATACACAGTAAATAAATACAACAGCCTAAATTTAATCCGTACGGATACTGGTAAGCCGACTCTGGCCCTCGAGCCATTTCGTAGTTGCCTTCTTTTTTTTCAAAAGCGTCCACTCTACGGATTCGTGAATTCTAGTTATAGTCTCCAAGCTTCTTCGGTCCTCTATATCCCGACTTACTCAGCCGTCATGCAGACAATACTCTACCCTACTGATACATTCAACAGAGTGTCTGTTCTGAAACAGCCGTGTTCTGCATTAACATGTTTCTGCTACCATATCTGTAAACTAAACGTCTTTCGACTCGCTGGTGAGTGTGCTAAAAATACATCGAATCCATTTGCTCCCTCCCCGCCTTTGCCCTTTTTCCGTGGCTCATCATGCAATTTCAAGCAGTGACTTGTGCTCACAGCCAGCATACAACTTTTCAGTTGCCACTCTTCACACTCTTATCATGTGATTCGACTGCTGTAAACTAGTCCAGCTGAAGCGGCCTCTTGCTCCTCATCAACTCTTCGTGCTTGACGCGCCGGCTCACTGGGCCTGTATCATGTGCTGCATCATGTGCAGTGTTGACGCTTGCGGCTGAATGCCACAAAAGGGCTCTACTTTTTCCCCGGCATCGCTTCCTTGATATCCTTTTCCACCTCGACGCCACTCTATGGCGACAGCTTGTTGTCTGCCGACCCATCATCCTCGTCTTCTTCAACGTCCACACCTTGACGGAGAGCCTGCGCTTCACCGACCTCCATCTTGTGTAGTTGTTCAAGTTTCTGCTTTTGGTTGAGGGCTTGCGTTCCAGATACAACCTCAAACTCCCCGTCCTCTTCCTCTTCTTCGTCCTCGCTGTTCATCGCGCTGATTGGTGAGACATCACCCATGTTGGGGCTCGCCGCTTCTCCGCTGGCCCTCGACGCTGACGCTGCCGGGGACCGTGCTCGAAGGTAATCGTTGGGGTTGATAGGCTTGATAGTCGGGTCAAATGCCGCAGGAAGCCCCAGAACCTTGGCCACTTGGTGCGCCTCCTCATCGGCCGAGATTTGCGTCTCCAGCTCGTATGTGCTGCTGGTTTCGCTGTCGGCCTCGTGCTTGCCTAGCGTTGCCGAAAGCATCCCCAAGTACGTCTGACGGCTCGAATCATTGGCGCGCTTCACCTTTTTCTTGATACGCTTCTCCGTAGGCCGCACCACGACGACCGGTACGGGCGAATATTGTAGACAGTATTTCGAAAATGAGTTTCGGTTGTTGACGAGGCCCTGAATGCCGCCTAGCGATCGACCTCTGGTTCCCACAATCAGCATCGCCGGCTGGTACATTTGAATCTAAAGCCTGTTAGCGGCCTGCTCCAGTCCTGTCCTGGCAGCTGTTTCGACTTACTAGTTTCTGAAAGGTTGCGTGCAGTTTGCCCACGGCATATTCGAGCACAATGCTGACGGCCCGGTTGGCCCCATTCTTGGCCAGAATTCCTTGCATAACATTTTGCGCATCTTCCTGGTATTGCTTATCGTTCATGCGCACTTCCCTCTCTAGCACACGCACGCACACAATCTCGTCGCCGTCGTCGACGAGCTCGTCCAGCAGCCACTGTATGGCATAGTCCGAGTACGAGTTCTCATCCACGCCAACCATGAATATGCGCGATCGTCGTCTCGCCTGGTAGCCCTTATGCCTCACATTGAGGGTCAGAGATGTCGTGTTGTGTTTGGTAGCCTCTCCATTGGGCACATTGTCGAAGCCGACGTGGTGCTGAAACCTGTCGCGAGGTGGCACGGTTAGCGATGACATGTCGCGCAGACGCTCCAAGGCGGTACAAGTGTATGGTTTGAGTAGGAATGAATGCGTGGGATGGCAAGCAATGGAGGAGCGGTACAAGTTTTCAAGATGACGGTGGGAGGAAATCAAGCATGGACGAGCGTAACCGAAAGTGAAATGGACTGGTGATGTGGCTCCAGGGCGCAGCAAGGCGAAGCGCAGCATGAGCAGCGGGGTAATTGCCAGCTGCTAGCACCAACGCAGGCACTGCCAGAGCCGCCAAGGCCAAAGTTTTGGGGGCTAGTCGCGGGGCTAGCAAAACTCAAGCCGCCGCTGGTGGGTGGTGCAAGCCCGTCATCGTGAGACTCGCAACTGTGCAGCAAGGAAAAATAAACATTTCGAATACGAGAGTAGAGTGCGACGTCGACAGCAAAGCCAACTTCGCTGCCAACTCAGAGGCAACGTCCTAGTCGCGGTACTCGACGCTCTCTCCCAGGCTCGTCGCGGCACTCGCCACATGTGCACAAGATCATCGCGCCCCTGCAGGTGCACGCAGCCAGTCTAAAATGCATTACGCCTAGGCAGGTCACCAACTGGTTGCTGTCATGCCCTGCGCCAGCGCCATTGAAGCATGGCGACTCAGGATGCGCTCCACGATCTCCACCCTTACCCGATACTCTATTTGGACCCAGCTTCACATTTATGCACGAGATGACGACCAACTCTTGCATGTATCTGTATCTCGACCGGCAGATTGGCGCACTCGCACCTCACTGCCGCTGTCTCAGGCTTCTGGAATGGGGCGATCGCGGTGCCGTACTTCCGAGTCTGATCAACGCGCACTTTGAAAGGCCGTGCTTCGTTGCAAATGAAACAAGGGCAAAAAAAAAAAATGACTCTTAGGCGAAGGGGTGACCCTTTGCAGTGCCAAGGCGGCCTGCTACTTTCGTGAAGCAAAGAAAATTATATGCACAAACCTTTCTGGAGGTGGTGAGCTTGCACGGATACGCGCCGCGTGCTCTTGTAACTCGAGCCCGTGCAAGGACGCGGAATACCGTGGTCGGCGCGACGAGACCGAAGACGTAGACAGCTTCCTGCCGAGCGATATGGCGTTGCCAGGGTCTGTGTCGTTGGAGCTGCGTCGCGTTGGCAGCTCATCCTGGAAGGAAATCGTCGATTCGCGGCGACCAGCGATGGATCCATTCAGGTGGTAAGACGGCGCTTCTTGTTCCTGGATCGAAGCCAGCTCCGACTTGAGAGGCCCGACAGCAAAGTAATCGTGCAGCCCGCGAGTCCTAGACGAGACGTCGGGTCCGGCGCTGCGGATGTCATGTGGCGTCACCATCTTGAGCATTTTGGCGGATGAGCGCTGCGAAGCAAAAACGGTCTCGTTGCTGGTATCGCCGGTCGATGTATCGGGCATGGACGCAGTTGCTCGTAAAATGCACAATGCGAACAATGTCGTTGGCGAGAGAAGGGTTGTTGCAGTGAGCCTCCAAGGCCAGGGAAAGTGTCACTTATTAAAGTTAATTCGGCCCACGATGCTAATTTTGGCGAACGCCCCCAATTGGGCCACAGGGTCAGGCCTTTTTCAAGACAATGTTGCAGATGGCGTTGGCGACAGTGTCTTTCTCGGCACAAAATTGCCGACCACAGCAGCACAGCAGCAATGCACAGACCGTCTGTGTTTGTGAGCTGCTTTGGCGGAAAGACGGTTCGTAGGAGATGGCTGTCTGAGGTGAACAAACAGGGTACGGTATTGCTCAGAAGCAGGGCTCGGGTTACAACAAGTGGCAGTGACGTGTGAGACACAGATAAGGCGAAGCCTAGACTGCCGCTGCACGCCGCTCAATCAGGTGGCGGAGAGCAAGACGGATAAATAAGAACAGGTTACAGCCGGGCGACGTAATCGAACGACTGGGCGTTTAAATGAGAGCGTTGACGGTTTGGCTGCGGATGGCGAGATGCAGGCGACAGGGCGTAGAGCACAAGCTGCGCTGGCGAGGAGGGTAGTATTTAATCTGTCAAGGTGGGAGTAACGGCAGCTGGCGTTGATCTTGTTCTTCGGCCCGTGCCAGAAGATGCCAGGGGAAGAGAAGGACTAAGACGGCTTTTCTAGAAAGAGAAGTCGGTCAATAACCTCGCGCTGGCCTGGCGACAAGGTATTGCGAGGTGCGAGAGGCTCTTCAACACGTCTCCAACGACAGGATCCCGTGTGTGACGGTTAGTTGGCGATGAAAGAATTGGCCGCAGCTCTGCAGGGGAATGACAATAAGATGCAGATGCAAGTACTGTAGTAAAAGGAGAAAAATTCTAGTCAAAAAATCGGCGATGGACCGGAGAAATAGAGCTGAAAGACACAGGCAATCAACGTACGAGGCACAGTCGCCAAGGCGCTGCCAGATGCTGGGGCGGTAATAGAGGGGGATGGATGCCCTTGTCAAGGCGGGCCGAGGATAGCTCGCAAGCTTGACCCACGAGTCAATGTTGTTCGCTGTTTGCTGCTTAATTGTTTTCTTCTTGTGTTTTTTCTCAAACACGGGAAAAAAGCTGTTCTCAGGGTGTCGGTGCGAGGGCCTGGCAAGGTCGCAATGGGCTGCAATGGAGATGGATCGGGTTGAAGGGAGGGGCGAGACGAATGCTGGATTGGCAAAGTAATATTTTTCTAACTAACTAGGTTGATTACCTGTTGAGCGAATGCAGCTGTGGCAGCCGACAAGTTTGTGCGCGCGTGTTAATAATAACGCTGCGTTTGCAATGTTGCGTTTGCAATGTTGCGTTTGCAATGTTGCGTTTGCAGGTTTTCTTCAGTCGTTGCTATTAAACACAAATTGCGACGAAATCATTGGCAAGCGCAGCGTGGTGAATATTCCGACGAGTTCTACCGGCGTACAGAAAGTAAAGAGGCTCTTCTTGATGCAAATCTCTGTTGGGTTCCTTATGGTACGTACGGTCCAGGCCGCACCGTCTGCTTTGCTAACAAGCCTACAAAGGTGACTAGGCTGGGATGTGGGCAGGGGACCCCAGATTCGACGCCTTCAACCAACACGAACAGAAGTTTCGAAAGTGTGATGGGACGCACGATGGCCAGGTGACACGGCGGAGACGCCCTGGCCGTTCGTGGGCACAGACGATTCGATGTCTCGGTGTTTCTATGCACGATTAGAGGCATAAATTGCGGGTGAACGACCATGCAAAACAAAGTTGCAGCAATCATCAACCATGCCTGGACAAAGCGCATAGTTAGGAAGAGGATAAGGGCAGATGAGGCCCCCGTCCAACCCTTCCCGTCAGCGCCTTGGAATGCACAAAGATCCATTCGGGGCAATTGGCGTCTGGTCCTGACGCACACCAAGTTCATAATAAACACATCATTTCATCCATGCGCCCGCCCGCCCACCGCGGCTCCGCGTTGGCTACCCGGCGTAGCGTTGCAGGGCTTGTTCAAGCTCGGGTGGGGAGCAGTTTGGTAGTGAATAGTGAATAGCCAGGTGCCAGCCCATTGTCACCCGCAGCAGCGACGACACAGCAACAAGACACAGCCACTTTGTCTTGGGACGAGTTGCGGCACATGCACGCGTTAGCTTTCAGCCTAGCAATATAGGGCCAGAAGCCACCTCACTTTATTAGCTCGCTGCCACCCAGACCCAGTCATCAGATGGCCGATGACGGCTGGCGAGAAGCTGATCATGCTGGTTAGCCGCTTATCGACTTTTCTTTCATCTAGCCATCGGCAACTCTGACCGCAGCCACAAGTTCGAAGAAATATAATGAGACAATCGATTCCCAATAGCCCGCGTCCTCTCCATGACGTTCGGACATGCCGTCAAATGAAGCGCCAGTGGCAGTGCAGTGCTCCCGTACGTGTTGGGAGCAACATCGGAGCATATTGGGCTGCGATACGACGTAAAACTTTTACAAGGGCAGCTCAGGCAAGACATTGCTTTCAAGGCGGAGTATCTGCCGTCGGCCGGCCCTAAAAGATTGGCAACCTGTTAAATTTATACCCACCCATATCATGCATTTTATCATGGTGCTTATTCGAATCGCATTTGCCGCCATAACACCATACTTTTATTATTTGGCATGCTCTCGGAACAGCCGTGTAGGGCCTGCCGCAGCAGAAGCAAGCAACAGGATCTTGTCTCCTTTGCTCTCTCAGCTCAGGTGGCGTATTTACAGGCTCATATTGGCATCTCAGCCTCGGCGCGCACGAGGAGAAACAATGTACCTTGGCTGTATAAATAGCCGATCCTCCCTCTTTCCAGCTTGGCATCGCACGCCTCGCCGTGAAACGAGAATGCGCGGCGAATCTTGGCGCGGTCACGCGTGGGAGCGTCCGGTTCGGCTGGCCTTAACGGGTTACAACGGCGGCGGCCTCTTCTTCGATCAGCCGGCGTGGGGGTGATGGCCAAGAGAAACTACAGCACGCTGGTGGATTAAATTCATATCCGCTAAAGGGAATGACTTGCTCGTCCGCATAATGAGAGGAGTCGATGTGCAGCGATACACTGCACTGGCTGCCATCGAGTACGAAGTATGGCCTCATCCGTCGCGCTGCCGAAGCGCAGTAAATAATCCCCAGCCTACGGATTAGTTAGAAAGCCCCTCTCTGGTGCCATCTAAAGACAGGCGAGGATCTAACCATGAGGTTAACCTTGTTCCAGCCACCCCTCATGTTCCAACAAAGCAAAAAAAATAGTGGTGTTCTAGGCCCTACAGGGTCTCGGCCACGGTTCATTGTCACCGCTATAATCCGTACCACTAGTTATTACCATGGCACGGGCGCTGTGGCTGACGCTCCAGCCGCTTTGTGCATTATTTATTACTCAGTACGGATTAAATACTTTGCTAAAGTACTTACTGATGCCTACCTTTTATTAGGTACATAGGTACCTACCTACAGAGGCATCCTCGCCTGCGCTGCAAGTCACCACTCCAGACGAGTATTCCTGCGACGGAGGCTCCATATCAGAACGCCCTCAGACCAGTGGCCTGCTGATAACCATGAAAGACGAATAATAGGCATGTATCGATCATCGGCATAATCCGTACATACTCCGTACTTGGCCATGCACCACATCTTGTCATGAACTGAAAGATATCCCACACCCTTTGGACTGATTTACTACTTTTTTGGCAATGTCAGCCAGGCTGCCCGGCAGTCAGGCAAGCAGGCTGGCTCAAATTTCTGAGGCCGCGTGTGGGCACATCTCCTGCATACGAAGGAACCGCGTTTCCGCCTGCCAAGCCCTCCTTGAGAGGCCCGGCGCCCGCAGCAGACCAACCAACGCCGTAAATACACGGTTGACACCTCGAGCGGCCGGACAGGCTCCACGCATCCATCCGTCGGAGCCTCACTCTCCTCGCCTGTAGATTTGGGGGCCGGCCGGCTGTTATCTGCTCTGCCAGATACAGGCACTTCTTGGGGGCCTTTCGCTTTTTTCGATACACCAGTTTGGTGACGAGAGGACGGTGACAACGAGAGACGGCTTGGTTTGGCGATGCGTCCATCATACTCGGATACTCGGTTTATTATTAGGGTGCAACGTACCTTTTCGCTACTACACCGCTCGACGCTCGACTACGTCTCCCCAGCTGCCCAGGATGGCAAGTCATGTTCACGTCTTGTTGTCCAGCCCGCCCGCGTGGGCTTTGCGACATGACAGCCTCCAGCTCTGGTGCTTGGCAGGTTCTCTGACGACCTGCATCGGAGCATTCATGACGGGCTGTCTCGGTTCCCGAGTAAGCATTGCCATGTGTCGCCCATCATTACCGCTTTTCGCCGCGATCTGCATCTGGGGCAACACCGGCTTCCCCGCGCTCATGGCTGCAACCCGGAAAACGCTGGTAAGTTTAATCCTTTTTTTTTTGTTATGAGAATGACTAATTCTAGCAATGTACGTAATCATCATGTCGGTAGGAGAATGCCCCATCACCTCCTTTTCATCTGCTCTCTTTCCGTCTTGACCAGTCGCTTTTCAGCTCTATGCGCAATTTTTCTCTTCCATCATCTGCTCCCATCCGCAATATTAAAAGGAATAAAATCAGGGCCTCAACGCCGCGACGCCATTGCCATGCAGCCCAGTCGGCTTATGACGCTTTCGTCTACTCAAAAGCGCTGTGAGCTAGGCTCTAAAGCCTCTTGGCAAGAGTATCTGCCTGCTTCGTGTACAATGTGACTGAGGGCCTCGAGTAGATATGTCAATACAGACAGATAAAGAAAGGTCCCTTGTTCTCAAAAACTTTAATCGTCTCCTGTCGGATCGCGCATGAATACAAAGCTTAGTTATACGTGCGGGACAGATTACGGAGATACCAGTCGACGAGCTTGCGGCCGACCTTGGCCTCGGAAATATGAATCAGGTCGCCCTGCAGGGCATAGTCGAGGTCGCTGACGTTGACAAGGTCGCCGTCGAGCAGGCCCTTATCCTGCCAGCGGAGCTGCTTGGTGCGCTGCTTGGTGACCATGAGCCACGAGCGGAGCTCATCGGGCTTGACCTCGAGGAAGCCAGCGAGCTTGCTGAGGTCCATGGTGGTGTAGAGACGAAGGTAGGACTTGATGGTGGGGCTCCACATGTTGGTCTTGACTTCGTCCATGAAGACGGCGAGGTGGTGCTCGACCGGGTCCAGGTTGGCCTCGGGGTTCTCAAAGTCGGGGACAACGGGCGAGATGAACTTGGGGCAGGCCGTGCGGAAGAGCTCCTCAAAGATGGGAAGGGACTCGGGGCCGCCGCGCTGTAGCTTCAGGAGCTGGTCGCCGTACTTTTCGCGGAGCGCGGTGTGAATGGTGTCGTCCAGCCGGGTGGGGTGGAACGCGACGCAGATGGCGATGAGCGCGTACATCTGCTCATTCTTCTTGGAAATGGAGTCGTATTGCGCGTTCTTCTGGAAGTTCTTCGTCCTCGACACGTAGATGAGGATGTGGCTAAACATGCGAATGGCATCAGCATAGCGATGCATCATCATGTAGGAGAAGCCGACGTAGTAGTATGTGGTGAAGTGGGCGGCCATGACGCGCGCAAACATGGCCTTCTTGTTGAGCTCAATGTCGTCGAGGGTCCTGAGAGCCAGGCCGAAATCGCCCATCAGGCAGTGGACGCGGAGCAGACCGATGATGGAAAAGTATCCGAGCATGCGGTACAGATTCTTGGAGCCGTACTCGCCGGCCACAGCCATGGGGTCCTCGTTACGCTTCATGGCGGCCAGCTGCTCAGTGATCTGCGACCGTTGAATCAGGGAGTACAGGACGTTGAGGACACTGTAGCAGCCCCAGGTGTTGGGGTTCTCCTTGAGGATCTGGAGCTCCTCATCGTTGTTAGCCTGACGAGCCAGTCGCAGTCTATACGTGGAGAACGAGTTGAACTGGTAGATGAACTCGTCAATCACATCCCAAGCCCAGTAGTACTAGTAAAGTCGTTAGTTTTCCAGACATCGCCAGCAGCCATTTTCTGGAGGGGACGAACTGAAGGGGGCTCGAGATCCACGGGGCCGTCCGAGTTGAGAATGAAGTGGAACAAGCTGCAGTACGAGTCGTAGCTCTGGAACTTGACCTCGAGCGGCGCGGAAAAGTCGAGAGGCTGCGCCGCCTGGACGAGGCGAGCCTGGATGTCGTCGGTCTGGGGAACGCTGTTTGTCTGGCTGAGCTCCTCGCCGTCCTCGTACTGGACCTGCTCGCGGTAGTCGTTGACGAGAGCCTCCTCCTCGACATCGCTGTCAACGTCAATCGCGCGGGCGGGCGCGCTGGTCTGATAGGTAGCCATGCTGGGCGGCTGCGGTGGCGAAAGGGAGGGAGGGAAGAATCGCGGAACGCTCGTCGTTGTCGTCTGCGTCAAGCCGTCGAGTCGAGCCGTGGTATTCGCGGGACAGAGGGAGGGGCAGACACCGAAATTTTGCGCTGCTTGAGAGGGGCCGCGATGTCTGGCCGCGAAATTTCGTGTCTGGTTAGGGCTTGTGGTGCGAATATTGAGTTAGCCCCTATGGCAGACCTGCATAGCTGCATATCTAATGCATATATCGAGCAGTATCTTGGTGGGGCGTCTTTGACGTTGAAGCGGGGCGTCGGCCAGCAAGAAGCAGTGCGTGGACCCTGTGCTGAGACTCTGTATACAGGATTTCCCTTTTCGCAACTTCTCTACATTATTCATTCTGACGAATTCTACTAGCTCCATTCCAAGAATCAGCCGCTCTAAAAGCTACCTTTCTATTCGTGGCGGTGGCCTCGTTGGGCTCTCTGGTGGGGAAGTTTTAAAGAGTCATACGTCGATGACAAAATCTGGGAACAAGCCTGCAGCTAGCTTAAAAGTGACGGTTTACAGCCTCACCTGTTAACAAGAGTCAAACTATATCATACGCAAGGCAATTCTAATAAGTTTCTTCACTTTCATTTGAATTGTTTGTCTTTTGGCGTTTTGAATATTTCAGCACTTGCGTTGTCGCATCATCAAGGCACCATGCCCGTGGTCACGCCTGAAAAGCTTGCAAGCCTGCAACGGCAGTCGCAAGACATTCGCAATGTGAGTAGCAGAGGCAATGATTCAAGCATAATAAGCTAACCATGTCTTAGATTTGCATTTTGGCCCATGTTGATCATGGCAAGACTTCTCTCACAGACGCCCTCTTGGCGACAAACGGTATCATTTCACCAAAACTAGCGGGCAAAATCAGATATCTAGATTCCAGACCCGACGAGCAGTCCAGAGGAATCACTATGGAGTCCTCCGCTATTTCACTATACTTTTCCATGCTCCGAAGATCAGCGCCAGATGCTACCCCGGAGCCCAAGGAATACCTGATCAACCTCATCGACTCTCCTGGGCACATCGATTTCAGCAGTGAAGTATCCACGGCATCGCGCCTTTGCGACGGCGCCGTCATCCTCGTTGATGCGGTAGAAGGAGTTTGCAGCCAAACAGTCACTGTCCTTCGCCAAGCATGGACCGAAAAGCTGAAACCGCTACTTGTCGTCAACAAGATGGATCGATTGGTTACCGAGTTGAAAATGACGCCAAACGAGGCTTACCTTCATCTCAGCAAACTTCTAGAGCAAGTCAATGCAGTTTTGGGCAGTTTCTTTCAGGGCGAGCGAATGGAAGAGGATCTCAACTGGAGAGAAAAGATGGAGGAGCGTGTAAATGCTGCCGCCGCGGCTAAAGCTTCCAGCAACGACGACAATACGGACTCTGTGGATCTGGAATTCGAAGAAAAAGATGACGAAGACATTTACTTTGCGCCAGAGAAGAACAATGTTATTTTCAGCACAGCTACTGACGGCTGGGCATTTACGTGTCGTCAGTTTGCCAGTCTATATGAAAAGAAGCTTGGCATCAAGCGTGGCATTCTCGAAAAGGTCCTTTGGGGGAACTTCTACTTGGACCCAAAAACGAAGAAAGTGCTTGGGCCGAAACATCTCAAGGGCCGCAACCTCAAGCCCATGTTTGTACAGCTGGTCCTCGAGCCTGTCTGGACAGTGTATCAAGCCACTACTGGCGGTGATAACGGCAAAGGCGACCCAGCACTTTTAGAAAAGGTCACCAAGTCGCTCAACGTTACTATTCCACCACACGTACTCAGAGCTCGTGACCCTCGACTTCTCCTTACGACTGTCTTTGCTTCCTGGCTGCCTCTGTCTACGGCACTTTTGGTGTCGGTTATTGAATCGCTACCATCGCCGCCTGTTGCGCAGCAAGAGCGTATACCCGGTGTCCTGAACAGCTCTCCAGGCGCCGCAAGCATAGATCCTCAGATTCGCGACGCCATGACGGCATTCAAGCACGGAAAATCCGATCCTGTGGTGGCATATGTCAGCAAAATGGTTTCGATTCCGGAGAGCGAGCTCCCTGAGAACAAGCGCAAAACCGGTCAGATGACTGGTGAGGAGGCGCGCGACTTGGCAAGGAAGAAGCGCGCCGAAGCTGCTCGAGCTCAGGCAGCTTTGGAGGTAAATGGAAATGGAGTCGGTCCTCTGACTCAGGCCCTCGGGGACGTCAATCTGGATGATCACGTTCCAGAGGCTGAGGAGAAGGAAGCTGACCCCGAACACTTGATTGGGTTTTCCAGGATATACTCCGGTACTATCTCCGTCGGCGACAAGCTTTACGTCGTCCCGCCAAAGTGGTCCCCTGCTGAACCCAACGCCGAGCCAAGGCCCCAGGAAATCGAAGTAAAGGCCTTGTACATGTTAATGGGCAGGAGTCTGGAGGCTTTAACCTCTGTTCCCGCTGGTGTTGTATTTGGCATTGCTGGTCTGGAGGGCAAGATACTCAAATCCGGGACACTTTGCAGCAAGCTTGAAGGCGCCGCCAACCTGGCCGGCGTGAGCATGGCTGGCCAGCCTATTGTGCGTGTTGCCTTGGAACCTACCAATCCTGCCGACTTGGACAAGATGATTAATGGCCTTCGCCTGCTCGTGCAGAGCGACCCATGTGCCGAATACGAACAGTTTGCCAGCGGAGAACACGTGCTTCTCACAGCTGGTGAACTTCATCTAGAGCGCTGTTTGACGGATCTCAAGGAACGATTCGCACGCTGCGATATCCAAGCAGGTGCTCCCATTGTGCCCTATCGCGAGACTATTGTTCGCGCAGAAGAGATGAAGCCACCTGTGAACAAGGACCTTGGCCGCGGCGTCGTCGTCACAGATACCAGCTCCAAGCAGGTTACATTGACTATCCGCGTGCGCCCCCTACCCGAGAACGTCACCGAGTTCCTCAGCAAGAACGATGACTCGATCAAGAAGGTATACAACGAACGCTGGCAAATAAACACGGGAGCCGACATTGAGAGCACGGGAGACGCTATCGCTGTTGACCCGACTGTCACGTCAAGTACATTGCTATCTGCAGAGGAGCTAAAGACGCAGCTTCAAGAGGAACTGGAAGCAGGCAAGGGTCGCGACGCCTGGAAGAATATAATTGATCGCATAGCTGGATTTGGACCTCGAAGAACTGGCCCCAATCTTCTCATTGACGCTACAAAGGACAGTGTCCTGCCTCGCGTATTCGCCGCAGCAGACTCCAAAGACGCGCCTCCAGCCGTCGGGGAGGCTCTGCAAGCTAGCCACTTGGCCGACAAGATTACCTATGCTTACCAACTCTTCCTCGCACAGGGACCGCTCTGCAGTGAACCCATTCAGGGAGTTGCTGTATTCGTGGAAGACGTCAGTCTAAATCTCGCCGAAGACGACACATCTGCACGAGACAAGCTCGGCCGCCTCACAGGTGAAGTGATCAAGGCCTTCCAGTCTGGTGTCCGCATCGGTTTCCTCGACTGGTCGCCGCGCCTCATGCTGGCCATGTACAGCGTGGAGATTCAGGCCTCAACCGAAGTGCTGGGCCGCGTCTACGATGTTCTCACCAGACGACGCGGGCGCGTCATTTCCGAAACGATGAAGGAGGGGACGCCGTTCTTCACCATTCAGGCGCTGCTCCCGGTCGCCGAGAGTTTCGGCTTTGCGGACGAGATGCGCAAGCGAACCAGCGGGGCTGCCCAGCCGCAGCTCATCTTTGCCGGCTTTGAAATTCTGGACGAGGACCCGTTCTGGGTGCCCTTCACCGAAGACGACCTGGAGGACCTCGGCGAGCTGGCGGATAAGGAAAACGTGGCCAAGCGCTACATGGACGCCGTGCGCAGGAAAAAGGGCTTGCTGGTCGAGGGGCGCAACGTGGCCACGGATGCAGAGAAGCAAAAGACGCTGAAGAGATAGAGATGGATGACTTGCTGGGTAGCATAGACGAGGCCCAGGCAGAGGCGACACGATGATGCCTTGTAATCATCCGTGACCGCTCCTCTCCTCGGGAGACGAAAAGAACAAGGAATACAAGAGTTGATAAACTAGGCGCTTGCTTCTTATCTCGCTTCTTTTTCCGTGAACAGACAGCAAGTCACAGCTGCTTGGCGACGCAGCAGGCACCGAGTTACACTGGTGCGAAGAGTGCGGCCCGCGGGAGAGCGCGCGCCAAATGTCGATGGTGACACCCGAAAAGGCGTAGATTAATTAGCCAGATCGTTGTTGCTCCCGTACATGAACAGGTCCAACCGCCGTGGTGCAAGGCGCCAACTCGGGAAAAATGAATCGCAAGCAAAGGCAGACTTGGTGCGAGCACCACCCAGTGCCTTCCCGGTGTCCTTTCAATCTGTACAAATAGTCCATAACCCCCCCCCCCCCCCCCCCCCCCCCCTCTGCCCTCGCGGCTCTTGATGCTCATTCCCTTGCCTGCACCAAGGCCCCTCAAAAAGTCGCTGGCCCGAATTTCTCTACCACTTTGAAACCATGAAACACCAAATGTGCTGCGTCTCGCTGCTCGCGTACCTGGAAGGCTTACACCGGTTAACGTTCCCCGACACGCACGCCTTTTCGCTGTCGAGCTTCGAGCGGCGCGTTGCCGCCATCGAGCGCGCCGTCGGCGGCATCACCGCACCGCCGCCGCACGAGGCGTATTCCTGGAACGGCATCGTGTGGCGGCTGTGGCGCGCGGACCTCAAAACTAGAGGGGTGGCGGACCCTGAGCTCGACCTTGACCTGTGCGGGATGGCGGGCATGCTGGATGCAGACTACACCACGGAGAACCTGCGACGCGTGGTGGACCGGCTCGGTTACGACTTGCCGGAGATCAGGTGCCCGCGGGAAGAGGATGCGGCGGTGGCGGCGGTGGCGGCGGCGACGCTGGGAGAGGACTGCGAGGCGTGCCTGCTGGCCGTGGTGCAGAAGCTGGCGTACGTGGGCGGCCGGCTCGGGCAGCGGCCTCCCATGGAGCCCCTTTCCAGAGGTACCATTTACGCGTTCGCGGCGTGGCTCGGTGAGGGGTTTGGATTGTACGGCACGGCTCCGACGTCTCGGCCGGAAGCCCCAATCTGGTCGACGTCGTCGAATGCCGGGAGAGCGACGGCGGCCAGAGGAGACATTGCGCGGGAGCAAGCATGTCCTAATTCTGCATGCAACGGCAGATGCGCCGCTGCTGGGCCCGAGTACGCGCCCACGGGATGGACCGAATCGCGAGAGCCGGTCTCGAGCCACCCTCAAGCAACGGCGTTCAATGAAAGAAATCCTCCAAGAACTACATTCCATCAGGGCGACCCTCGACGACGAGCGGCATTCGGTCAAGACATGGATCACGGAACGGCTTTTCATCAAAGCAATCCCCGAGAAACCGCACTCGATCCAAACGGGAATTATCAAGAACCTTTCAACCAACACAATCCTCAAGCTGGAGCGTTCGATTTTAACTTCCCTCCCACCACCAGGTTCGATCACGACTCCCGCCCAGGGCAGGCAGCCGACACCGACATACCTCGAGACGCAGGCTTAGGCAGCAATGTCTACGGGAGGGTGGCGTTTGATCCCGACAGCCCTCACCGTCCGGGGTTTGCGCCTCCGGCAAGCGTAAGCGCGGCTCCAGCGAACAGAGCCCCAACACCGTCGCGCCCAGCGTCTGCCGGATCAGACAATGGCGGCCCGTCCGTGCCTGTAGCGGCGGCTCAGAGGCCTCGGGGCTGTCGCCCGAGAAGAGTAATGGGGCTTTTGCGCGTGAAAAAGCTCGGGCGGAAGTAAAGGAATGAGAGCTCGGATCGTTGACATGGGCAATGCTAATGTGAGGAGAGATGAAGTGGGTGAGATTAGTTTGTCTAGGCGTGTTGCGTGAGAATCAAGGCTAGGACAAGGACATGGGATATGGGGTAAACAGTACAGTGAAACTTTCATCTTTCCTTGATGATGACTTTGTTACTTGGGGAATTTTGTAAATGTAATTGCCAATGTCTCTTACTAATTATTACGGGTAGTATGTGTTTCACTGCACAGATGCGGGTGTTGTGTGGCATGGCCGCGAGGTGATGCTGCATTGCTGGCGCTGCTATTTGGAAAGTGGCCGAGTCTCGTGTGCGTAGCACTGTGATTTGCACAAAAAATATGATGCTTCAGGTATGTTCTTTTGATAGGGATTTATTCCCGGCGTAATCTGTATCCGCCCTGTGTGGTAAGTCGTTACCCTGTCATCCGTGAACAAGAGCATTAGTCACTGCGTGCGCAGCCGACTCGTCGTTTTGCATAGCGGCCGAGTCGCGCAAGCTGACGGCGCGGGGATGCGCAGGTTCTCGTGTGTGTAAGAGTCTGGTTCACGTGGCTGAAGGGACTACTGTTCTTGCGCGTAGGGAAGACGGAGGAGAACAGTGGACGGCGCGTCTGCGGCAAGCTCGGTCGAAAATGTTGGCCAAAGAAGATTCAGGCCGGGTAGGTTCGGGCACGTGTGCAAGAGTCACAGGCAGAGGTGGAAGATGGGGTAGTTAGCGGATGAGCTTTTGGCGGCGCAGCAATGGGATATAGGAGAAACAATGGTGTATGAGCTAAAAATAAACCAAACAAAATAGACAGGGTAATCTGCACAATGGCTTGTTTTTTCCGATGGTTTTTGCTTTTTTATTGTTAGGTCAGGTACCGTACTCGCCCGCCAAGTTGGTTGGTTGGGCAGAATTAGCGGCGGTTTGTGTGGTTACGGCGCCCACCATCATTCACGGGCACCACAGGCTGTGACATGCAGCGCCAAAGTGTCACCAATAAATACCCGACGTCACGCTCTTGCAGATGCTGTGAATTCCCGTGTGACGGCATCACAGAGGCAAGAAGCCATTTGCGAGTGCAAGAAAGAGAGTCGCTTGATGCGTGGATGCGTGGATGCATGGACGCGTGGTGGCGAAAAAGTGGATCCAGGGCAGGTACAAGGTTAAGTGGGTGGAGTGGGGCCTCGGAAAACAAACAGGCGCCGACAGGCAGACAAAGTAACTAGTTATTATTACTAACCAGTTATTTATTAGGCATGCAGCAAGCAGGCAGGCAAGCAAGCAAGCATGGCAAGCAGGGCAACAACAGCAGGCAGGCCAAAGTTGCAGGCTTTTGGCTCTAAATAAAGCAAACGGCGGACCAACCAACCAAAAAGAGCAAAGGATGGAAAAGAATAGATACAAAAAGAGGCAAGGTAGCCAATAAAAAGAGAGAGAATGAGAGGGCGAAGAAAAAAAAACTAGAGAGACCCCACGTCACTTCTTCTTCAGTCCCCTTCTGCTGCCTAGGTATGTACTGCCTTGAGCCCGCCCATCCACTCTCTCTCGCCCGTACTACTGGTACCTCACTCGACAAACGGTGCAGCTAGTACTCCGTACGTACAAGTGTAAAAACTTGGATTCAGCTTTTATTAGTCCATCTTTCCCACGCCACCTTTCTCCCTCCAGTCCTTGATCTTGTTGTCATATTTTCCCTTCACTCCTTATTACTCGCTCCTCCTTCTTTTTGTACACATTATTTACATTGTCATTCTCTCTGCTGTTGGGTCCGAGAACCGGTCCCCGGTTCTGTGACCATCTTCGACCGCACCCACCAAGACCATCACCCGTCCTTCGACGCACCATCGCCGACAGACTCCTCGCCGCCGCCCTCCGACTGCATAAACAGAGCGCCACCAAAGTGAAGCGCATCTGAGCGCGCATTTCTCCTTCGCAGACGCCCGTCGCGCCGGCGCATCAGTGCCGACCAGCCTCCTCCCTCTACCTTGTCCCCCCTCCGCCGCGTCACGATGCCTCTCCTCGGTGGCAAGGGCAACAAATTCAAGGTCGATCCGCCCAAGATTCGCATCGAAAAGGTCACGGTCGAGCGGCCCGCGCCCAAACCAAAGCCCAAGCCTCAAGCCGCCCTCTCCAAGGCTTCGTCGTCGTCGTCGCGCTCCCCGTCCCTCCACCGTTCCTCGCCCAAGCCCGCCACGCCACGTCAGAACAGCCACTCGCCGTACCCGTCGTCGTCGGACGAGCGCCGCCTCGAGCGCAAACGCAAGGCCGGCGCCACCCCGGTCCGCAAATCCCCCGTCGCCGAGCGCGTCACCTTTGACAAGGACAGCGACAACGAAGACGATGGTTGGATGAGCCTCGACAACCGCAAGCGCTCGCGCAAGGGCCAAGACGACGACATGGCCGACCCCAACCGCCAGCTGCGTGACATTGACGCCTATGAGGAGCCCGAAGCCGGCCTCAAATTTGTTCACGCCGTCCATGTCGCCTCGCTCGAGACTAAGTGCGTACCGGTCATGGGCGCTCAAAAAGAGGATGTTGCAATAGAAATACAATATCCCAGCCCCCAACCACGAGAACGGTATGTTGCAAGCCCGTGCAGCCACTCCTAACTTGTCTCATCCTTTCTCACGAGCTTTCTACTAACAATTGTCTAGGTTTGAACTAGTCTGGGGCAAAGACAAGATTGACGCGGTACAGGCTAGCATCCGTATCGTGCAACTTGTTGCCGAGACATACCTCACCGAGCAAGAGGCCGAGCCCTTTACCAACCAAAACGGAGGACTCATTCGACGACTCGAAAAAGCCTCCAACAGAAATATTCAAGATCTAGCAGGCTTCAAAGCCGCCATCCACGAGTACAACCAAACCCTGCAAAACCTCGTCGAAGACGGCATCGTCGCCAAGAACCTCGACAACCTGCACGAAATACCCCCCCACCTCGTCGCCTTTATCCTCGACCAAATATACGACCGAACCGTCGCCCCACACGTGGAACTTCTCTCCAAGTACGAAAACGGGACCGACTATGTATACGGCGAGCTGTTGCATCCCTTTGTCACCAAGCTGTTGGTTGAGCAGCTCAAGATGACATCAGACCAAGTCTTTGTTGACTTGGGCTCCGGCGTCGGTAACGTGGTGCTGCAGGCAGCGCTGGAGATTGGATGCGAGAGCATAGGCTGTGAAATGATGGAAAACGCCTGCAAGCTGGCCGACGACCAAAACCGCGAGTTTGGGTCGCGCTGCAAGTTGTGGGGCATCCTGCCGGGAAGGACTCGCCTGGAAAAGGGTGACTTTCGCAAGAACCAGGTAATCCACGATGCCCTGAAGCGGGCCGACGTGGTGCTGGTCAACAACAAGGCGTTTACGTCGCAGCTCAACGACGACCTGGTGCGCATGTTTCTGGACCTCAAGAGCGGGTGCAAAATCATTTCGCTGCGGTCCTTTGTCACGGACGGCCACAGCCACAACATCAACGACGTCGGTAGCACGATATTGGATGTGGAGGAGTGTGCGTATCCGGAGGGTTTCGTCAGCTGGACGAATGCTGGGGGGCCATATTACATTTCCACGCGAAAATAGACTTGCTTGATTCGTTGTTTGGTATTTTCTGGTTATCTGTGTGTCTGGTCGGTAGGATGGAAAGGCGCGCCGGGGTTTTTTGCTTTTTCGTATCTCAGACAAGGAAGCGTTTTTTTTTTTTTTGTGGTAGCGGGACTGCATACAATCAACAATCCATACTCCTCTTCCCATGCTCTTCTTGTCGAATCAAAAAAGTGAGGAAAATAAAGGAGAAGAAAAAAAGAAGAAGAAGAATAGTCGTATGCGCCGTGATGTGTATTCGTTGTCATTGTAATAGAATGCAGAGTCGTTGAAGTTGGGAACAAGGTACATGAGCTCAAGTCCTTGAAGTCAAAGGCAAGGTATAGGAGTATCATCTCGAGGCAGGTTCGTTGGCCAGATTCATGGCGTCTGCTTCTTGCGCCATGCGCTTCATCCAGCGGTCGACGAGCTCTTTATTTTCCTTCTTCACCTTGTCCCTCTCCTTTTCCGCCACGGACATTTGAAGATTGAGCGTAATCATTTCATCTTGAACCTCCTAATCACAGACCGAGATTAACACCAAAAAAAAAAAA